>JAJGRW010000291.1:25795-38472 GCA_025461045.1 Carex parvula | reverse complement strand
ATATTTACTAGTACTATAAATTATACAAAATCATATGTAAATATAAAATATAAAAAAAATGAAAGTAGATCAATTGATCCCCATTCATTCTATATAGAACGGAGCTAGACTTTCGAACTATACGGGTCAATCATATAAAATCTTTCTATAGAAAATGAAAATTAATTTTACAATATCACGACATTTTACTCTAAATTATATATAGAATCATTCATGAATACAAAAAAAAAAAATTTAAAAAGATCAATTGACCCCATTGCTTCAACTTACATCCGCCTCTAATTCTATATTTCCAAAAATGCCAAGTGAGTATTCTTTTGAGCTTTGCCTTAATTATTACACCGCTTGCTTGAAATTACTACAAAAGTACAGATATAAGATGAACAACGGTCTTAATTGCAAAATTCCGAAAAGTTCATATATATTATTAATTATTAGATAAATATTTAGATAAAATTTACATCAAATATGCCCTATACTCTTATTATATCACTTTATGGTCTGCATCACTGTCATCACACAGTGCAGAAGAAATAACAATCTTAGTTCTCTTTCAAATAGCTTAGTTTTGATAGTTTTTTTAAGTCTTTTGACAAACTTGAACAATTAATAAATATTGTAGAAGTAAAAAAATGCTCCATAAAATTAAACAGTCCGGATCTAACCTGAACTTGCCAGATACTTGATCCGAACTTGGTTACAATTGGGCTCACAATTGATAACACAGATAACTGCGACAGAAGAACCAAAGTGAAATATTTTCTATTTTCATCCATCACTCTCATGTGAATATAATATATATATATAGTTGAGGATCCAGATAACCCAAAACCCCAACTTGTGTGCTACAGTGCAAACAAAGTGCAAACTCCAGTGATTGAGAAATTTGAGAGAGAAGCATTGAAGCAGCAGAGATACAAACAAAGTACAGTGGTGCAATCAGAAGCACCCCATATCTTGGCAACGGTGCAATTCCTCCTCCTACATATCTCCCCCACGTGCTCTGTCACGTGTTCTAATCTATATAATTCCCATGCCATTTCCTCTTGCTCATGCTCCTTAATTAGTTTGTTTCCTCTTGTTCTGTCTATGTATATACATGCTCCTTAATTAGTATGTGTGTATGTATAGCTTTTTAATTTGATTACAAGAGAGAGAAGAGAAGAGGAGGAGAAGAACAATAAGAGGAAATACTACAATTGATTCAAGGTACCTCATCAGCAATTCCTCTTTCTACTTAATTTTTTTGAATCAAATCAATTGGGTTGATTCTTTAACAAGAGAAATTCATGTTCTAGTTAAACTAAACTTCAATATGATAATTAATGGCTGGAAACATGAAATCAATTGCCAAATATTTTGAAGTTCATAGTTAAACTTCATAAAAAATTCAAATTATTTGAGAAAGAGAGAGAGAGAGAGATTCAAAGGGAAGGGATGATGGGTCATGCTATGAATAATTACAAAATCTAGAGTGTGATGTGATGTAATTGGTTTCCTCTTTTGGAATTTGGATTAGCTATATATAATTAATTAGTAAAACCAAACTATATATATGAGGGACCCATATATAACTAACCACAGTAGCCATGCAAAATATATATAATTTAACATTGAAGCATTATTATTTATTTATTTGATCTTCCATGCCAGATATTTGATGTTCATGTTCTGGTTAAACTTCATAAATAACATGAGAAGATATTAATTATTTGCTAATAATGGTAGGGCTAATTAAAGTAAATGGTTGTTTAAAGTAAATGGTGGGGTCAGGCTATGAATATATAGTTACAAAATCTAGAGTGTGATGTGATGTTAGTTTCCTCTTTTAGAATTTGGATTATTTATATTTAATTATTTATATATTTGTTTGTTAATGTTAAATTAACTTGGATAGTTGCAAAGTGTCAATGTCACTAGGCAATTGATTTGGATAAGTATGTAAAAAGAAATCCAATGGAAATATAATTTGGTTATTTTTTTGGACCACATATCTAAATTTGTAATAGTGATATGCCCCATGTGACCAGCTAGATTCTACATTGTAGCTACATTTTCAAGCATCTTTTTTCTGCATTTGTCAAGAGCTAATTGATTCTTTGTTTGTGTGGATCACAAACGCAACATCCAATATAAAATCTAAATTTTAGATGGGGCAATTTCATATATATCCTATAAAAAAATTTAAATTACATATTTTTTCTTCTAAAGTTCATACTATTTATTTATTCTTTTAGATTTCATAAACACACAAATTATTCAATTAGAAGACAGCTTGATTCTTGTCTTGTGTGGATCAGAAATTTAGCATCCATTATATATGAAATCTGGATTTTAGATATTTGTAATGTATAAAATAATGAGAAAGGGTGACAATCCGATGGTTACCGAATCAAACTCAGTTCAACGACAGGTTGGAGACGTTCAATCCGCTTCAAGATTCGTACTATTCATTTATATTCAATTTTAAAATAAAGCGAATAAACAGTTCCAACTAAACATCACATCAGGTCAAATGCTCATAGAACGTCCGTGGATTCCAATAATAATATCTTGCCCAAATAAAATAAAGAAAACATAATACTAGCATACTATCTAAAATTACAATTAACATTTTGTAAAACCGCCTTTAATATTATTTATTTTCACGAGTTAAATTTCGTAATAATGAGCACAATGGCAATAATGAAATAATATTGCAAATTTCAGGTCGTTAGCAGAGGAGTAACATATGGAAGACAGCAAAGGACCATCCAAACCCCCGCCACAACCGATCCCAACATTACCTCGAGATTCGCGCGAATCACTCGAAGTTTTCAATCCCGCCACCTTCACTCCTAAACCTCATCCCAAACCTTCCTCCCCTTTCGCCACGTGGCAATCATCCCCACCTTCCGACCCCACCCTTCCATCCTGGCCCGCTATTTTCCAGACCATCTCTCTCGGCGCCGACACATCCGCCCCTGCCCCCGCCCCCAACCCCGCCTCCTCCGACGATGTCAGCGTGGCCGCAAAGCGGGCGGCGGAGTGGGGTCTTGTGGTCCGTACGGACGAAGAAACGGGGAGGTTGCAAGGGGTCGAAGCGCGGCGGTCCGGTGACCGGTCGAACCGGTCGTCTGGTGGTATTGACCGGTCAAACCGGTCGTCAAGCGATGACGAAGAAGGGATAAGAAGAGGGAACCTGCCAAGGGTTTCTGAGGAACTGAGAGAGGCCTTGTCGGCATTTCAACAAACATTTGTGGTGTCTGATGCGACTAAACCTGATTACCCCATTCTCTATGCCAGTGCTGGGTTCTTTAACATGACTGGGTATACATCCAAGGATGTTGTCGGGCGAAACTGGTATGTTGATATTGCTCTTTGTACCAGTTCGTTTTGTGGCCAATGTAGGGGTGTCAACGAGGAACGAGTATCCTCTCCAATATGTGTAAAAGATTGCCTTTACTTTACGGTTTGAGATTTACTCTCAGGTGGAAGTATTTTCATACCTTTACCCGTTAAGTTAAGAAAAAATCTTTGCCCTTATCCGTACCCGGTTAGTTTACGAAAAGAAACCACCTTATCCATACTCATCTTATCAAATACGGTACGGCCCGGATAAACGGATAAAAAGGTGCCATTAAAAGATATATATGGGTCATGAATAAAACTATATCATATCATGTGTTATCTATCCCCATATAAACATATATCTATATCTATATCTCTCTCTCTCTCTCTCTCTCTCTCTCTATATATATAGGAGTTGGCTACGGTGCTACGCATAGCATAGAGGGTCTCCGTGCTACGGCTCAATATTTGAGTTTTCAAAATTCTAACGGTCGATCTGAACCGTTCAACATGATCTCCATATGAATATGTACTTGCAAACCAAATTTTACATTTTTTAGAATTCTTTTACTATTTTTTTAGATAGGTAGAAAATCACTTTAGAATTCTTTTACAATTCAGATCAAGTGTTTTCTACTTATCTAAAAAAATAGTAAAAGAATTCTAAAAAATGTAAAATTTGGTTTGCAAGTACATATTCATGTGGATATCATGTTGAACGGTTCGGATCGACCGTTAGGATTTTGAAAACTCAAATATTGAGCCGTAGCACGGAGGCCCTCTATGCTATGCATAGCATATTAGCAATTTCCTGTATATTATATAGAGAGAGAGAGAGAGTCCGGCAAATGTCATAACGTTATAATTTCAGCCTAAGTTATAACGAGTCGGTTTTTGCATCTTGAAAATTCAAACAACCAATCCGAACCGTTCAACATGTTATAAATATTGAAATGTGCTTGGAAACTAAATTTTACATTTTTTGAAATTTTTTTACTATTTATTAAGCTACTTTGAAAATCGCTGATCCACTGTGAACAGTAAAAAACAGTAAAATTTTCTGGACCACCGGATCAGCGATTTTCAAAGTGGCTTAATAAATAGTAAAAAAATTTCAAATAGTCTCCAAGCACATTTCAATATTTAGAACATGTTGAACGGTTCGGATCGGTTGTTTGAATTTTCAAAATGCAAAAACCGACTCGTTATAACTTAGACTGAAATTATAACGTTATGACATTAGCCGGACTCTATATATATATATATGAGTGAGGCTACGGTGCTGTGCATAGCACGGATTAAGCCGTGCTACGGCTCAATATTTGAGTTTTCAAAATCATGTTGAACGGTTTGCAAGTACATATTCATATGGATATCATGTTGAACGGTTTGGATCGACCGTTAGGATTTTGAAAACTCAAATATGGAGCCGTAGCACCGAGGCCCTCTATGCTATGCATATCATATTAGCAATTTCCTGTATATATATATAGAGTGAGGCTACGGTGCTATGCATAGCACCAATTGGGTCCGTACTACGGCTCAAAATTTGACTTGTCAAAATTCTAACAGTCGATCCGAACCGTTCAACATGATTATAAAATGAATATGTACTTGCAAACCAAATTTTACATATTTTTGATTTTTTTTACTATTTTTTTAGATAGGCTGTTTTTGGATGGTCCAGAATGTTCAGATCAAGTGATTTTCGAAAAAATAGTAAAAAAATTCGAAAAAATGTAAAATTTGGTTTGCAAGTACATATTCATTTTATAATCATGTTGAACGGTTCGGATCGACCGTTAGAATTTTAAAAAGTCAAATTTTGAGCCGTAGCACGGACCCAATCCGTGCTATGCATAGCACCGTAGCCTCACCCATATATATATATATAATCTGACTAATATGCTACGCGTATATAAGGGCCCCTCCGTGCTACGGCTCACTTTTTGAGTTTTCAA
This sequence comes from Carex parvula, assembly GCA_025461045.1. Taxonomy (NCBI): domain Eukaryota; kingdom Viridiplantae; phylum Streptophyta; class Magnoliopsida; order Poales; family Cyperaceae; genus Carex; species Carex parvula. The sequence goes on along the minus strand of JAJGRW010000291.1, from coordinate 33,181 downwards.
AATTCTAACGGTCGATCCGAACCGTTCAACTGATCTATGAATATGTACTTGCAAACCAAATTTTACATTTTTTAGAATTTTTTTACTATTTATTAAGCCACTTTGAAAATCGCTGATCCAATGGTCCAGAAAAGTTTACTGTTGTGTACAAATTAGTGTTTTCTCAAAGTGGCTTAATAAATAGTAAAAAAATTCTAAAAAATGTAAAATTTGGTTTGCAAGTACATATTCATATGGAGATCGTGTTGAACGGTTCAGATCGACCGTTAGGATTTTGAAAACTCAAAAAGTGAGCCGTAGCACGGAGGGCCCTTATATACGCGTAGCACCGTAGCACTGTCATGTATATATATATATATATATATATATGAGTGAGGCTACAGTGCTATGCATAACACGGATTGAGCCGTGCTACGGCTCAATATTTGAGTTTTCAGAATACTAACGGTTGATCCGAACCGTTTAACATGATTATAAAATGAATATGTACTTGCAAACCAAATTTTACATTTTTTTGAATTTTTTTACTATTTTTTTAGATAGGTAGAAAATTACTGTTTTTGGATGGTCCAGAATTTTCAAATCAAGTGATTTTGCTACCTATCTAAAAAAATAGTAAAAAAATTCAAAAAAATGTAAAATTTGGTTTGTAAGTACATATTCATTTTATAATCATGTTGAACAGTTCGGATCGACCGTTAGAATTTTGAAAACTGAAATATTGAGCCGTAGCACAGACCAAACCGTGCTATGCATAGTAACGTGGCCTCACTCTCTCTCTATATATATATATAGTGAGAGAGAGAGAGAGAGGTTCGCTAATATCAAAACGTTTGTTCCGGAGTCGTGGTGCAACCAATTGTTTTTAAATTTTCAAAGTTCAAATGGTCGATCCGAACCGCTAGATGTGATCTCTATATTAAAATGTGCTTGGAGACCAAATTTTACATTATTTGGAATTTGTTTACTATTTATTAAGTCAGTTTTAAAATCGCTAATTTAATAAACAGTAAAAAAAATTTGGATCACAGCGATTTTAAAACTAACTTAATAAATAGTAAAAAAAGTTCCAAAAAATGTAAAATTTGGTCTCCAATCACATTTTATTATAGATTGAATGTTTAACGGTTTGGATTTCGAAAATGTAAAAACTGAAGCGTTTGTTCCACGGTCTAGGAACAAATGTTTTGACAAACACTTCATTTTTACATTTTCGAAGTCCAAACAGTCAATCCAAACCGTTAAACATTCAATCTATAATAAAATGTGATTGGAGACCAAAATTTTTTTACTTTTTATTTAGTCAGTTTTAAAATTGCTGTTTTCAATGATCCAGAAATTTTTCACTGTTTATTAAAATCAGCGATTTTAAAACTGACTTAATAAATAGTAAAAAAGTTCCAAAAAATGTAAAATTTGGTCTTCAAGAACATTTTAATATAGAGATCACATCTAACGGTTTGGATCGATCGTTTGGACTTTGAAAATCGGAAAACCAATTGGTTGCGTCACGGCTCCGGAACAAATGTTTTGATATTAGCCAACCTATATAGAGAATGGCTAATATACAAACGTTTGTTCCTGAACTCAGGAACAAACAATTCGGTTCTCCAATTTTCAAAGTCCAAACAGTCGATCTAAACCGTTAGATATTCAATCCATATTAAAATGTGCTTGGAGACCAAATTTTACATATTTTGGAATTTTTTTATTATTTATTAAGCTGGTTTGAAAACCACTATTTTTCAATGCTGCAGAAATTTAATAAAAACAGCAGTTTTCAAACCATCTTAATAAATAGTAAAAAAATTCCAAAAAATGTAAAATTTGGTCTCCAAGCATATTTTAATATAGATTGAATATCTAACGGTTTGGATCGACTGTTTGAACTTTGAAAATCAGAGAACCGAATCGTTTGTTCCTGGACTCAAGAACAAATGTTTGTATATTAGCCATTCTCACCTATATATATATATTTAATTTTATAATTTTTGTTTTTAATAATTACCATATAGGGGTAATGGGTACTGAGTCTTTACTTGTACCCTTGCCCGTTATGTTAATGAAAAAAACTTTACCTTACCTGTACCTGATAAGCTAACGAAAAAAAAAAACTTACCCGTACCCGTACCCATTTTATCGAATACGATATAGGTCGGGTAAACGGATAAAAGGGTACCATTGACACCCCTAGGCCAATGACACAGTTAGGCCAGCGCCTAATTGTATCATGGTATGGTTAATTCAGCTTGTGCTATTACTGTCCCAATATGGGATAGTTAGATTGGTGGATGCTGGTATTGTATTTTTCTGTATGTTGGTACCTCCATTACTGTATGTATCAGCAGCAATGCATCTAATAGTCGAGTTGGATAACACCGGCATGTTTATAAGTTTATAAATATTGAGACAGACTATTACCAGTACTAATGTACCGGTTTGGTAAGTTCATATTGGTAAGCATGACACTGGTTCAGTGGTTAGATGTGCTCATTCCGAAGAGCATAATAAGGTTTTGTTTTAAAATGGTCACTGTGTTATTTTATCTGAATTTACATTTTTTTTTTTTCTGTTACAGCCGATTCCTACAAGGTGCTGGTACTGATATGGAAGAGATAGCAAAGATAAGAGAGGCGCTTGCATCTGGGACAAGTTATTGTGGGCGCATATTAAATTACAAGAAAGACGGAACCTCCTTTTGGAATCTTTTGACTGTTGCACCTATCAAGGATGAACAAGGCAATACTCTCAAATTTATCGGGTGAGTTTTTAAAATGGTCATGTTTGGTTGCTACTTAAATTTAAGGAGGATTAAGTTGCTTACTCCATTTTACTCCTCATATTTTACACCTCGTTTGGTAGCTTAAGTCATTGCTTATATTAATCCGCTTGGAGGAGTAAGATGTTGGAAAATGAGACTACCTATAACAGTGGCCCTACAGGCGGAATAAGTGTGGAGCCCTACAGGCGGAGTAAGTGTGGAGTAAGTTAATCTGTCAGGAGAGATGGAGTAACTTACTCTAGATTAACTCATATTTTACTCTCTCTTATTTCTATTTTACTCCTTGTTTGACAGCTTAAGTGTGGAGTAAAGGGGTTATTCCACCTCTTACTCCACAACCAAACATGACCTATAAATATTGTGTTGGACTTGGAATAAGAATTTGCTTTAAATCCAACGAAAGCCTGAAGTTACATTCATTTGTTTATTCAGTGTCTATCTACCTTACGGGGCTGTGTAACGGCTTGCTTAAAAAAATGTATTTATGCAGCCATTACTCTTCAAAGTTGATATTTGATTATTATTTATTGGTATTGAACTTTTCGTATATATTGATTTTTTTGAAGGATGCAAGTAGAGGTCAGTAAACATACAGAAGGGAGTAAAGATACAATGCTACGGCCAAATGGTTTACCCGAATCGCTGATTCGGTATGATGGTATGATACATCAGAATCTCATGCTGCTCTCAAACTGAGTTTACTCTTTCCCTTTTAATTCACACAAAATTATTTTGTTATGTTTTAAAAATTTCCAGAAAGGCAAAAGGATAAGGCGCGTAGTTCAATTTCAGAGCTTATGGTGGCCGTGAAACAGCCTCGCTCAATTTCTCTGTCCGATTCGGTAAACCTTCCGTTTCGAAGAAAATCAGAAGGTAGTGGAGAATTTTCTACTGGTAGGAGAAATTCCGAAAATGGCCCTCCTAGTAGGCGAAATTCAGGTGGAGGTGTAAGAACCTCGTTACAAAAGATCAGCGAGGTGCCAGAAAAAGTGGTTAAAAAGCCTCGAAAATCTGGCCTGCTATCTTTTATGGGGTACTTCCTTGAAATTTAGATAATTTTTATCTTACTTGTCGGAACTGGAAAAATGTTTCATAAATGATTAGGTAATATTTGGGAAGGGCCATGGAAGACAGGTCTCATCTCACTCCCAATATCTTTTGCATATATGCAACTACACCCTTCTGTTAGAGTGGTGTAATGGAAGATCTGTACTTGTTACAACATTTCAAATTTGCTCCCATCAAAGTCGATTTGTTACACTATAAACAAGAAGATTTCTTTGGGTTAATATTGGAAATGGTCAGGGTTGGTTTAGTCACTTTTTACTCAGTCTGTTGTTTTCATCATTTTCTGTCAGTTTAACCTTAGTGATAACACCGAATTTTTTATTCATAGCAAAAAAAAAAGAATTAAACAAATACCATCAATTTTGGACAAATTGTTTTATACCACAACCGCTGAGTTAATCAAAAGAGAATACCAGTATAAAATGAAATTGTCCGAAATCGATGGTACGGGTGAAATTTTGATATTCTTTTATGCTACGGATAAAAAAATCAGGTGATAACAACTGGCTGTTGTTTGCAAATAACCAAAGTGTATATTCTGGCTGCCTTTTGCACATTAAAATGTTGCTCAAGAAAGATCCTTGCTTTTGCCTGATGTCTTTATATTTCGTTTTTGCTAGTTTGCTTGGTCTGGGCCAAGGAAATACGGCTCGGCAAGAGATTGAGGCTGCAATGGAAGATAAACCCAACCCGGATCCATTAAACCCAATAGTGGAGAATGATGATGAAAGGCCAGAGAGCTTTGATGATGAGTCAAGAAAGAAGGAAATGAGAAGAGGAATTGATCTTGCTACCACTCTTGAAAGAATTGAAAAGAATTTTGTCATTACTGACCCTAGACTTCCGGATAATCCCATTGTAAGATCTCTTTTTGTTTTGTTATTTGGATCAAATAACAAATAAAGCACTCTATTGTACTTAATAACTTGCAACTAACACCCATATAATTAAGATATTTCCTATAGCATCCAAAACCAACTTTACTAAGCTTATCCCATTTTTATATTCTTTCGTTTTCTTTCAGAAGTACACATTGAGCTAAAATTAAGCAAAACAAATTTAAATTTGCTTGCTAGTTAAAATGAACTTCTTTTGCTATAGTTTGATTAAGCTAATGTGAACTCCTCTCCAGCAACAATTAACCTTGTAAATAGTATATATATTATTTTAAAGTTTTCATTGTTTGTTTCATATAGTTCTTGCTTCTACGCATGCACACACACAGAGAGGAAAAGTCCAGTAAATGCTGTTCATGTTACATGGATACAATTACATATTAAATGATGTCATTTTTATTTATTTTGTTCAGATATTTGCATCTGATAGTTTCCTGGAATTAACTGAGTACAGCCGGGAAGAGATATTGGGCAGGAATTGCAGGTACAATAAATAAAACAAAAATATGGAATTGAACACACATTAAATTCAGTTTCTCTCTTGTTCTTATAAATCTTTTCACTTGTTGTGCATGAATTATTATAGATTTCTCCAAGGCCCAGAAACAAATCCAGATACAGTAAAAAAGATAAGAGATGCCATAGACAACCAAAGGGATGTCACTGTTCAACTCATAAATTACACTAAAAGCGGTACGCTAACTTGTTTTTTCTATTGTAACAAGATGAACTAAAAAACATCAAAAACCAAATTAAAAATAAAATAATAATGTGTCCATTTTGATTTTTCAGGTAAAAAATTCTGGAACCTTTTCCATTTGCAACCGATGCGTGACCAGAAGGTACCTGTTTCAGTAAAAGACAATAGTTCTGCTGTTATTTGCTTTAGCCTTTTTTTTTCTCTTATGTAATTTTGTATTTTATCAGGGAGAAGTACAATACTTTATTGGGGGTGCAATTGGATGGAACGGAGCATGTAGAGCCACTGCACAACTGTATTCCGGAGGATACTGCTAAAGAAGGCTTCAAGCTGGTATGGTGCCTTTTTCTTTTGTTGACTGGTTCACTATTAAATCAGCATGATGTTAGATAAATTAACCTCTTTTAGGGGTATATATTGCTTTTTTGAAGGCTACACTCAAAATCTTAGACAAAAGATACCAAGTATAGCTTACATCATACAGTATATCACCCAACTGAACAAGTGAGGTGCTGAATGCAATTTCAAAACCTATAAATGTGAGTATAGCTAATATATTTTCTCATTTTGATTGATGACAAAATAAATTTAGGTAAAAGAAACGGCAGAGAATGTGACCTAGCAGTGAAAGAACTTCCGGATGCTAACATGGTAAGATGTCAGATAGTGAATATTCCCTATTTGTTATTTAAACTGATTACAATGTGAATTTAGTTGTAATTTGTGGTTGTTTATAAATATTTAGACACCAGAGGATTTGTGGGCTAATCACTCGAAGACTGTGCTGCCAAAACCCTATAAGAAGAGCAACTCTTCATGGAGAAGCTATTGAGAAAGTATATAATGTTATTGAGTTCAGTTGCACTTTGTCTTTGAGATAAACATTTTTGCAAGCACTTGGCAGATAGCATAACAACAACAACAACAACCAAGCCTTTAGTCCCAAACAAGTTGGGGTAGGCTAGAATCGGAGAATTCTTTGTTTGGAACACACTGCATACCCTTCAAAGTTCAGTCTAGGTAAAATTGGAAATTGCTGCAATTTCTTTCAGATTCTAGAGAGTGGAGAACAAATCAGCTTGAAGCATTTCAGACCTGTTAAACCATTGGGAGCTGGTGACACTGGAAGGTAATAAAGCCTTGCACTTTTTATAACTATAATTTAGGGTAAATTTCGCTGGAGGTCACTAAACTTTGTCATTTGTCACGAATTGGTCACTCGTTTGATTTGTTCCTTTCTAGTCACATTACTTTGTCATTTGTCCCAATCAAGTCACTCTATATTTTTCCGTCCTAGATCTTAACGGAATATTCCATTCCATCAAAAAATTAACGGAATATACTCATTCCATTCAAAATACTAATGGAATGTGCATATTATGTCCAAAATACTAACGGAATGAGCATATTCCGTTAGCATTTGGACGGAAAAGTATAGAGTGACTTGATTTTTATATTGTTTGCTTATGTTTTTTCATGTTTAAAACACAGTGTGCACTTAGTGGAATTGACAGAAACCGGAGAATTCTTTGCAATGAAAGCCATGGATAAAAATGTCATGCTTAATCGCAACAAGGTCTCTCTCTCTCTCTGTTTACCATGGGTAAAGATCTTAACAGAGCAGTTTTGGCTTCATGCAGCGCACGAACCATATGCAGCAATGTTTTGATTCTATTATATTCTATAGTTTGTGCACTGCATGAAGCCAAAACTGCTCTGTTAAAATCTGTATAAATTAATTAGTATATATCTGTTTATTTACATCTCTTGCGCTGTATACAATAATGCTCGTATATCTCTTTAACAGGTTCATAGAGCAACAGCTGAGAGACAAATTCTTGACTTGTTAGATCATCCTTTTCTCCCCACTTTATATGCATCTTTCCAGGTGAGAAACAAAAATTTCTTGGAGTTCCTTTCGGCTTTTCAGTAATACTAGC
>JAJGRW010000291.1:0-19636 GCA_025461045.1 Carex parvula | reverse complement strand
CTTTCTTATTTCTTCAACTATCCCTTTCTTTTTATCTCAGTTTACCTGATTAGAAGCAAAAATTCAGAAATTATTGAAAATTTCTGAAATATATGAAAACAATTAATCCAAAGCTATTACGTTGTACACGTCTTTTTTATGAGAATTGAAGGATTTAAATGTTAGAAGCTATTGAAAGGTTTAAAACTTAGATTTTAGAAGCAATAGAAAGATTTTAACATTAATTTTTGTCTTTTGATTTTCTTATTGGGTTGATACAGGATCTGATAGCCATATTATGGTTGATTTTTAGCAGTAAAATTAGGTAAAACATTTTTTTAGAGGGTTTATTGGATGTGATTTTGGTTCTAATAGCGACACGAACTGTAGATTATGATAACTCAAGTGTTAATAATTGAAAGCGAAAAAGAAAAGAGCAACAGGTAATATTTGAGTGATTTCAAAATTCTAGCACCGCCGCCGTTTCTCTCCCCACTTCTTCTTTTTTCCGCTCTAGTTCGTCCCTCTCACTCTTATAGATCTCACTTTTGACATAGCTCCTCTCCTTTCTCTCGGCTCTACTTCTTTGAGCAGAGAGAAGAATGAGAGAGAGAATGGACCGGAGCCGATCGGAGCCGAGAACACGGTATTGTCGGAGCTCGGAGTAGTGAGTCTCTACGCCATCTCGATCGGAGTTCGGGTGAGTAGATTCAGATGCCATAGCACGGCGGCGGTCGAAAGAGCGGATTCGATCGTAGAGAGCGATATGGTTTATGGTTATAGAGTAATTATGAGTGTATATAAGTGAAATTAGAATATTAGAGTTATTTAGAGTACCGTGGAGAATTTTGTGAGAATAAAAAAATAAATTTTAATTGAAAAATCATTTAATTCGTTATAAATTTGTTTTTCTTATTAATGAAATTGTTAATTTACATTTCAAGTATCTAACTTTGACAACAACAAAAAAGTGTCAATAATTGAAAGCGAAAAAAAAGAGCAACGGGCGATATTTGAGTGATTTCAAAATTCTAGCGGCCGCGGCCGTTCCTCCTCCCCACTTCTTCTATTTTCTGCTCTAGTTTGTCCCTCTCACTCTTATAGATCTCACTTCCGACATAGCTCCTCCCCTCTCTCTCGGCTCTACTTCCTTGAGCGGAGAGAAGAATGAGAGAGAGAGAAGGGACCGGAGTCGAGAGCACGGTATTGTCGGAGCTCGGAGTAGTGAATTTCTACGCCATCTCGATAGGAGCACAGGTGAGTAGATCCGGACGTCGGAGTGCGGCGGCGGTCGAAAGAGCGATGGAGTTTATGGTAATAGAGTAATTATGAGTGTATATAGATGAGATTAGAAGATTAGATTTATTCAGAGTACTATGGAGAATTTTGTGAGAATAAAAGATTAAAATTTGTATTGGAGAATTATTTGACTCGTTATAAATTTATTTTTCTTATCAATGAAATTATTAATTGACAATTAAAGCCACTGATTAAAAAAAGAAAGTGTCAACATTTCGTTTGACTACAATATAAGAATGCATAATCAAAATCCAATTCAATACTAAAATCAATCTACCCATATCTGAACCGCAAGTTTATTGTCAAAATTATTCATGATAATTTGCATCTATCTATTATTTCTTTGTTACTACAATAAGTTTGTGCTCATAGTTTGCATTGTTATGCTCAATAACAGTAAACTGGAAAATTATGCATTGTTATCCTCAATATTTTTAATTAATAACATCGTACTAAGTTTTTTTTAAATCTAATTTGAAGTATAAAAAAAATAGTTTGAAATGGAGTTCGGAAGCATTAAACATCATAACAGAATATTTTCATGCAAATTATATTTTTATAACATGCATTGCAAGTTAAATGAGTCATGCCTAAAAACAATGAAAATAATCTGTAGGAATAACAAAATAATTTTTTGGTTGTGGAACAACTTTAAAATTCTAATAAGTTAATTAAATAGTCATTAAAAAAGTGTCTCTGTTACGAGTAATATAGAAAAAAAATTTAGGATTTATACTACCTTAAAAAAACAAGAGAAAATAACTTCAAACAACAAATGAAATTTTCTTTGGTGAAATTATGTCTTTATCCATATTTGCATAGTTAATTTTTAATTTACATTACTTACAATTTTGTAGAGATTTAAACTGGTAACTTGAAAGGTTTTAGTTTAAACTCATATGTCAATTTAAATCACAATTCTTGTAAGGTTTTACGGATTTTTTTTTAATTCAGATTCCAAATATTTTTCAAGGATTTTTTTAAATTCAGAGTACATCAAGTCGTCGTTGTATCAACAAAGAAAAATAATAATGCATACAGCATAATTACACCGGGGCAAGGCTTTTGTTGCCAATATATGCATGCTTTCATTTATAGTGACAAACAAATAGTTCGGGTTTGGTTCGGCAGGATAAAAAGTTTGTAATTCGGGTATAATTTGGGTATAATTCGGAAATGATTCAGTACAACAAGGAAGCAAAAAAAACCCCAAAAAAAACCCCAAAAAAAGAGTAAAAAAAAAAATTCGCGTTTTTCTCGCGAATAATTCGTGATTTGCGTTTTATTCGCAAATAAACGTATTATGCGGTTTTTTGCGTTTTATTCGGAGTTCAGTTCGGAAACGTAAAAAAACGAATAAAATGTGAATTATTCGTGTATATTGTCACTATATTTCCATTATGTACACACAATTATTTGAACAAAATAAATCAAATCAATTCCTTGTTGTGCCCGTGTTAAAGGAAAAACCATTAAACAGAGTTCCTGTGACTAAAACTTTTTAAGTTCAACTAAAGCCTTATTAAGTTGTACTAATGAGTAGAACTGTGATATTTTTAAGCTCACGAAAAGTAATAATGTGTATACATACATCATTTATAAATTTAAAACAATTTATAACTGTAAAAAATAATAATTTTAATGGATTTATTTTTTTATTTTTACCATTTGATTTATAATAAATTAATTGAAAATTTTATAAAATTTTGCAGATAAACTGACTACTGATGTAGATTGATTTCTACTATTTGGATATACTATTTAAAGTCAATCAGATAGATTTTGAGTTAAGCTCACCAAAATATCTGGAGAGTTAATAACACCCTACTAAATATTCATATCACCTGCATACCTCAAATGTTGAATTCGAATATGATCTATTCGTTATATTACCACGAATCTTAAAGAGATCTTGTGTATTACATGTTTGGGTCAGATACTCAGATTGATTCAAATTTTAATCGGATGGTCCAGATTTAAACTCAAATGATGAGGTAGCGCAGAGGATCCCCTCTAGCATGAAAATAAAAGGGTAGTAATAAACTAATAATTGCAGAGCTCAAAATTTGCAAACTCGTCGGTACTCGAAATAAATTTCGCAAAGGCACATTTTTTTTTTTAAGGGTTGGTGACTTTAAATAACTGACAATTTCATTGATAAAAAATATATTTACAATGGGTAAAATGACTGTAATTTTTAAATTATTCATTTATTTTCATAAAATCTTCTAAACTAATCTAGTATTATAATTCTCATCTCGCTCCACGACCGGATCTACTTCTTCAACACGTTGCTTGCTATAGTTTTTTTATTTCAATATTCACCTTAAATTTATGAGTTTCTTATTTCTATAGATTCTTTTCGTTACATTTGGTATGATCATTGGACACATAGAGTTTTTATATTTTAATATTTAAATTCATATATTTCTTACTTCTAAAGATACTTTTTGTTGCTTTTGGCATGATTCATTTACATGCTTATAAGAATGAGTAATTTCTATTGTTATGCTAGAAATATTCATTTCTACAACTGTTCTAAACTACACCCAAACATTGAAAAAAAGTTTATTTTAGATATTAGAAAAATCAAATAATTTTTCTTTTATAAAATAACAAAAATTAATAGAATTTAACCAATCAACAATTTAATTATTCAACCCAATACAATTAAGAAATTAATTTGATTTTCAGATTATATGTTAAGGAAACAAATCTTGTCAAACTTATATTAATTAACGAGTCAATTTCTCACTAATCAATCGATACAATACATACCAAAAAATAATTAATATAAATTTAATCACAATACAAAGGAAAAAAAGAAGGTTAACTAAATTGATCAAATTACAAGAAAAAATGAACCAAACAATTACAACGGCTTCGCGAGTGAGATGAGTGGATAGAGTGAGATGATGAGCATTAGTGAAATTGTGAGTGTTTCTTACTTGGCCGCAAGGAGAAGAAGAGGAGAAAGAAAAAAACAAACTTCATAAAAAGACATAAGCGAAAAGAAAAGAAGGAGAAAGAACAAAGAAACAAAATAATAAATCGCTATTGAAAAAAAAAAAGATGAACTCAGCGATTTTGAATTAAATCCAATTATGACTAACATTTAGGCCACTAATGATCAGGTTTGTTCAATTAAAACTAGATTAAAGATTAAATCATATTGTATGCTTTTATGTATATAATATTTTCTTATTTCGTGATTAGAAGATTTAAAAGTTCTTAAAATATTTCAAATTTAATGTCGCTTTAACTTTATTAACATCACTTTAACTCTGATCAACCAGCGCTGCGTCAGATAACAAAAAAAAATTCCAAGTGTCAAATTTTAAAATTTTTTATTAATAATTCAGTTTAAAAAAATTCATCTACATATCTTTGAATTATCTAATATTACATGTATACATAAAAACTAGTAACTTCCCATTCTATTTTGACAAAGGTAAAACATTAATTACCGTAGATGGGATCCCATGCATAGTGACATTGTTGCGGCCTTCAAATTAATTAGGCCCCTATAGAACCAAAACACAAGCAAATGGTCGGGTCACCTTTCTGAAATAGCGACGAATAACATAGAAACAAATAATTGACATATAATATATACTATCCATTATTTTTCTAGATCTGCACGTGAGAATGCATGTATAATTATCGGACAGAGTTAGACTTTAAAACTATGGTGTTTAAATGTGACTAGACATTTGCTCTCGGATACCTCGGGCCGGGCAGGGCAAAATCCGGGACGGGTAGCGGGCACAACGGGTATTTGAATACAACGGGCAGGGCAAAAAAAAAAAAAAAGGCTATGGCTTTCAGCCTCTGCCGAATTTCAAAAGAAAAAAAAAACAATCTAAATCTAAATTCAAATCTAAATTAAATCTAAATTAAATTAAATCTAAATTGAATATAAATGTAAATCTAAATTGAATCCAAATCTAATTTAAATCTAAATTGAATCCAAATCTAATTTAAATCTAAATTAAATTAAAGAAAAGAAAAAGAAAAAAAAAAACATGAAGCCTCTGGCTTTCAGCCTCTGCCAAATTTCAAAAAAAAAAAAAAAAGGTGCCTCTGCCGAATTTCAAATCTAAATTAAATATAAATTAAATTAAATCTAAATTGAATATAAATCTATTTAAAAAAAAATAAGTCTAATTCAGATTTTAAAATTCTAAGTGTAATTCAAAATAAATACAACTTGTTCTAACTTATTTTAAAAATCTATTTTAAAAAAATGAGAGAAGAATGGGGTGTATTGTAGGAAAATTTTGGGGGGAAAATTCGGATTGCTACAGTAAAACAGTAATTGGAGCCGTTGGATTGAAAATTTTTCGAAAATCTACAGTGCTACAGTAAACGGTCAAATCTACAGTGCTACAGTAACTGTCAAATCAGGTCCAGCACTCCAGGCGGGTCGGGTTCGGGTACAGTGCTACAGTACACGGGTAAGGGTAGCGGGTAAACGGGTGCGGGTACACCCGGGGCGGGTTCGGGTATGGCGAGTACGGGTACACGCGGGTTTTTTCTAAAAATAGGTGCCCTGCCCGTTTGAAACCCGTACCCGTGTACCCGTTTACCCGAGTATACCCGGGCACGGGTACGGGTATCCCGGGCACCGGGCACGGGCGGACCGGGTTCGGGCAGCCTGCCATGGGTAGTGTCAAACCACTAAATGTGACTACGATCAATCATATAAATGTGACTACGATCAATCATATAATTTTTTATACTGAAATGAGAATCAATTTTACATAATCTATGATATTTTATATAAATTATACAGAAGAACATATATAAATATAAAATATATAGAAAAAATGAAAGTCAATTGATTCCATTTATTCTATAAAGAGCGGAGCTAGACTTTCGGACTATATATACAGATCAATCATATAAAATCTTTCTATAGAAAATGAAGGTCAATTTTACAATATCACGACATTTTACTCTAAATTATATATAGAATCATTCATGAATATAAAAAAAAAATTCGATTGACCCCATTGCTTCAACTTACATCCGCCTCTAATTCTATATTTCCAAAAATGCCAAGTGAGTATTCTTTTAAGCTTTGCGTTAATTAATACACCGCTTGCTTGAAATTACTACAAAAGTACAGATATAAGATGAACAACGGTCTTAATGCAAAATTCCGAAAAGTTCAGATATATTATTAATTATTATATAAATATTTAGATAAAATTTACATCAAATATGCCCTATACTCTTATTATATCACTTTATGGTCTGCGTCACTGTCATCACAGTGCAGAAGAAATAACAATCTTAGTTCTCTTTCAAATAGCTTAGTTTTGATAGTTTTTTTTTAAGTCTTTTGACAAACTTAAACAATTAATAAATATTGTAGAAGTGAAAAAATGCTCCATAAAATTAAACAGTCCGGATCTAACCTGAACTTGTCAGATACTTGATCCGAAATTGTACAATTGGGCTCACAATTCTCAAATTTGATTCCATGGGGCAATGTTTTATCCATAAAAATTTTATGTGAATATAATGAGTCCGGCTAGTATGACATCGGTGTCATATGACACCAACTACAAAATTGATTTGATAGATTTCAAACGACTAATTCAAACCGTTCAAACAGATTTACTTTATGAATGATGCATTACATGCAAATTTTTTATATTTTCTAGTTATTTTAGTATCAAATCAAGCGATAAAAAATGTTGAAAAACGAATGTATTAAAATTAACTTAAAGACTCACATATTGTAACATCCCAAAAATTTTGAGTTATTATTATTTATGCTTAAAATTATTTTATAATATTAAATATACTATATGTACATCTCTGTTAAAAAAAAAATATATATATATATATATATAAAAAAATGACATTCCTTCCAAGCGGCTATTCGTAGCAATTGTATATAAATGATAAAACCGCCTCTCCTTTTAAAGCTTTATTTTGTCTGATTTGATTCGGTTACGGAGAGAAATAAATAAATTCCCGCACCCCTTAATTAAACTCTCTATAAATATATCAAACCCCACCCCTTAAATTTTATTTCTCTGCCAATTCTTATTTTGTCTTAACCGAGAAGAACTTCATTGTATGTCTAATTTGAATTTGGATCCTACGTCGCAGTTGATTATGTACAATTGATTACAGTCTAACTTCAGTTTGTGAAATATCTCGCTAAAAGTAACCGGACTTCTCTATAATATGTGTTTTCGTTTTATATGGTTGATTTGAATATTGGTATTGCATATTAGATTATGAAAGCATATTTAACGGGATAGCGGGTCTGAGGTTGGAATTTGATTTGTGATTGTAGCCTCCCACTGTTGGTTGGATTTCCCAGTAGGTTGGCGGCCTTCCAATGTTGGATGGATTTTCCATTGGATTGGCGTTTTAAGGAATTGTGTGTTGTGGAAGTTGGGAATCGCCTGTGTGATGGAATTCCAACTATGTGAATATGATGTGATCTGTTTTACGGATAATCTAGACCGACGTGCTATTGCTGGTTAAATATGCATGCATAATTTTATGTGTATTTGTATGGATTAATCCGGCCTATTTGATTGGTTGTTAAATTAAGCCAATTATAGATAAGCGCATCATTAAATAACCGGTTACTGAGCTTTGTAGCTGACTCCGTTTTGTATTTTGTTTTTCTTTCTGTTGGCAACGTAGGTTGACGGACCAAGGAAATGTGCAATGATGATATTATAATCATGCTCCAGATGGTCAAAAATCTGGGGTGTGACACATATTTGACCGCTTGACTTGATACTAAATAAATTCGAAAAATTATAAATTTTGCATGTAAACACTCAACTAATGAAATAGATCGGTTTGGATTCACTGTTTGAAGTCGATTCAATAGGTTTTGGAGTTGGTATTATATACGAAAATGACACTGATATCATACTAGCCAGACTCGAATATAATATATATATAGTTGAGATCCAGATAACCCAAAACCCCAACTTGTGTGCTACAGTGCAAACAAAGTGCAAACTCCAGTGATTGAGAAATTTGAGAGAGAAGCATTGAAGCAGCAGAGATACAAACAAAGTACAGTGGTGCAATCAGAAGCACCCCATATCTTGGCAACGGTGCAATTCCTCCTCCTACATATCTCCCCCACGTGCTCTGTCACGTGTTCTAATCTATATAATTCCCATGCCATTTCCTCTTGCTCATGCTCCTTAATTAGTTTGTTTCCTCTTGTTCTGTCTATGTATACACATGCTGTGTATGTATAGCTTTTTAATTTGATTACAAGAGAGAGAAGAGAAGAGGAGGATCGAAGAACAATAAGAGGAAATACTACAATTGATTCAAGGTACCTCATCAGCAATTCCTCTTTCTACTTAATTTTTTTGAATCAAATCAATTGGGTTGATTCTTTAACAAGAGAAATTCATGCTCTAGTTAAACTAAACTTCAATATGATAATTAATGGCTGGAAACATAAAATCAATTGCCAAATATTTTGAAGTTTATGTTATAGTTAAACTTCATAAAAAATTCAAATTATTTGAGAGAGAGAGAGAGAGAGAGAGAGAGATTCAAAGGGAAGGGATGATGGGTCATGCTATGAATAATTACAAAATCTAGAGTGTGATGTGATGTAATTGGTTTCCTCTTTTGGAATTTGGATTAGCTATATATAATTAATTAATAAAAAACCAAACTATATATATGAGGGACCCATATATACTAACCACAGTAGCCATGCAAAATATATATAATTTAACACTGAAGCATTATTATTTATTTATTTGATCTTCCATATCAGATATTTGATGTTCATGTTCTGGTTAAACTTCATAAATAACATGAGAAGATATTAATTATTTGCTAATAATGGTAGGGCTAATTAAAGTAAAGGGTTGTTTAAAGTAAAGGGTTGTTTAAAGTAAATGGTGGGGTCAGGCTATGAATATATAGTTACAAAATCTAGAGTGTGATTTGATGTTAGTTTCCTCTTTTAGAATTTGGATTATTTATATTTAATTATTTATATATTTGTTTGTCAATGTCACTAGGCAACTTGGATAAGTATGTAAAAAGAAATCCAATGGAAATATAATTTGGGTATTTTTTTGGACCACATATCTAAATTTGTAATAGTGATATGCCCCATGTGACCAGCTAGATTCTACATTGTAGCTACATTTTCAAGCATCTTTTTTCTGCACTTGTCAAGAGCTAATTGATTCTTTGTTTGTGTGGATCACAAACGCAACATCCAATATAAAATCTAAATTTTAGATGGGGCAATTTCATATTTATCCTATAAAAAAATTTAAATTACATATTTTTTCTTCTAAAGTTCATACTATTTATTTATTCTTTTAGATTTCATAAACACACAAATTATTCAATTAGAAGACTGAGCTTGATTCTTGTTTTGTGTGGATCAGAAATTTAGCATCCATTATATATGAAATCTGGATTTTAGATATTTGTAATGTATAAAATAATGAGAAAGGGTGACAGTCCGATGGTTACCGAATCAAACTCAGTTCAACGACAGGTTGGAGACGTTCAATCCGCTTCAAGATTCGTACTATTCATTTATATTCAATTTTAAAATAAAGCGAATAAACAGTTCCAACTAAACATCACATCAGGTCAAATGCTCATAGAACGTCCGTGGATTCCAATAATAATATCTTGCCCAAATAAAATAAAGAAAACATAATACTAGCATACTATCTAAAATTACAATTAACATTTTGTAAGACCGCCTTTAATATTATTTATTTTCACGAGTTAAATTTCGTAATAATGAGCACAATGGCAATAATGAAATAATATTGCAAATTTCAGGTCGTTAGCAGAGGAGTAACATATGGAAGACAGCAAAGGACCATCCAAACCCCCGCCACAACCGATCCCAACATTGCCTCGAGATTCGCGCGAATCACTCGAAGTTTTCAATCCCGCCACCTTCACTCCTAAACCTCATCCCAAACCTTCCTCCCCTTTCGCCACGTGGCAATCATCCCCACCTTCCGACCCCACCCTTCCATCCTGGCCCGCTATTTTCCAGACCATCTCTCTCGGCGCCGACACATCCGCCCCTGCCCCCGCCCCCAACCCCGCCTCCTCCGACGATGTCGGCGTGGCCGCAAAGCGGGCGGCGGAGTGGGGTCTTGTGGTCCGTACGGACGAAGAAACGGGGAGGTTGCAAGGGGTCGAAGCGCGGCGGTCCGGTGACCGGTCGAACCGGTCGTCTGGTGGCATTGACCGGTCAAACCGGTCGTCAAGCGATGACGAAGAAGGGATAAGAAGAGGGAACCTGCCAAGGGTTTCTGAGGAACTGAGAGAGGCCTTGTCGGCATTTCAACAAACATTTGTGGTGTCTGATGCGACTAAACCTGATTACCCCATTCTCTATGCCAGTGCTGGGTTCTTTAACATGACTGGGTATACATCCAAGGATGTTGTCGGGCGAAACTGGTATGTTGATATTGCTCTTTGTACCAGTTCGTTTTGTGGCCAATGTAGGGGTGTCAACGAGGAACAAGTATCCTCTCCAATATGTGTAAAAGATTGCCTTTACTTTACGGTTTGAGATTTACTCTCAGGTGGAAGTATTTTCATACCTTTACCCGTTAAGTTAAGAAAAAATCTTTGCCCTTATCCGTACCCGATTAGTTTACGAAAAGAAACCACCTTATCCATACTCATCTTATCAAATACGGTACGGCCCGGATAAACGGATAAAAAGGTGCCATTGAAAGATATATATGGGTCATGAATAAAACTATATCATATCATGTGTTATCTATCCCCATATAAACATATATCTATATCTATATCTCTCTCTCTCTCTCTCTCTATATATATAGGAGTTGGCTACGGTGCTACGCATAGCATAGAGGGTCTCCGTGCTACGGCTCAATATTTGAGTTTTCAAAATTCTAACGGTCGATCCGAACCGTTCAACATGATATC
This sequence comes from Carex parvula, assembly GCA_025461045.1. Taxonomy (NCBI): domain Eukaryota; kingdom Viridiplantae; phylum Streptophyta; class Magnoliopsida; order Poales; family Cyperaceae; genus Carex; species Carex parvula. The sequence goes on along the minus strand of JAJGRW010000291.1, from coordinate 8,404 downwards.
CATATGAATATGTACTTGCAAACCAAATTTTACATTTTTTAGAATTCTTTTACTATTTTTTTAGATAAGTAGAAAACACTTGATCTGAATTGTAAAAGAATTCTAAAGTGATTTTCTACCTATCTAAAAAAATAGTAAAAGAATTCTAAAAAATGTAAAATTTGGTTTGCAAGTACATATTCATGTGGATATCATGTTGAACGGTTTGGATCGACCGTTAGGATTTTGAAAACTCAAATATTGAGCCGTAGCACGGAGGCCCTCTATGCTATGCATAGCATATTAGCAATTTCCTGTATATATATATATAGAGAGAGAGAGAGAGAGTCCGGCAAATGTCATAACGTTATAATTTCAGCCTAAGTTATAACGAGTCGGTTTTTGCATCTTGAAAATCCAAACAACCAATCCGAACCGTTCAACATGTTATAAATATTGAAATGTGCTTGGAGACTAAATTTTACATTTTTTGAAATTTTTTTACTATTTATTAAGCTACTTTGAAAATCGCTGATCCATTGTGAACAGTAAAAAACAGTAAAATTTTCTGGACCACCGGATCAGCGATTTTCAAAGTGGCTTAATAAATAGTAAAAAAATTCCAAATAGTCTCCAAGCACATTTCAATATTTAGAACATGTTGAACGGTTCGGATCGGTTGTTTGAATTTTCAAAATGCAAAAACCGACTCGTTATAACTTAGACTGAAATTATAATGTTATGACATTAGCCGGACTCTATCTATATATATATATATATATATGAGTGAGGCTACGGTGCTATGCATAGCACGGATTGAGCCGTGCTACGGCTCAATATTTGAGTTTTCAAAATCATGTTGAACGGTTTGCAAGTACATATTCATATGGATATCATGTTGAACGGTTTGGATCGACCGTTAGGATTTTGAAAACTCAAATATGGAGCCGTAGCACCGAGGCCCTCTATGCTATGCATATCATATTAGCAATTTCCTGTATATATATATAGAATCTGGCTAATATGCTACGCGTATATAAGGGCCCCTCCGTGCTACGGCTCACTTTTTGAGTTTTCAAAATCCTAACGGTGGATCCGAACCGTTCAACATGATCTATGAATATGTACTTGCAAACCAAATTTTACATTTTTTAGAATTTTTTTACTATTTATTAAGCCACTTTGAGAAAACACTAATTTGTACACAACAGTAAACTTTTCTGGACCATTGGATCAGCGATTTTCAAAGTGGCTTAATAAATAGTAAAAAAATTCTAAAAAATGTAAAATTTGGTTTGCAAGTACATATTCATATGGAGATCGTGTTGAACGGTTCAAATCGACCGTTAGGATTTTGAAAACTCAAAAAGTGAGCCGTAGCACGGAGGGCCCTTATATACGCGTAGCACCGTAGCACTGTCCTATATATATATATATATATGAGTGAGGCTACAGTACTATGCATAACACGGATTGAGCCGTGCTACGGCTCAATATTTGAGTTTTCAGAATACTAACGGTTGATCCGAACCGTTCAACATGATTATAAAATGAATATGTACTTGCAAACCAAATTTTACATTTTTTCGAATTTTTTTACTATTTTTTTAGATAGGTAGAAAGTTACTGTTTTTGGATGGTCCAGAATTTTCAAATCAAGTGATTTTGCTACCTATCTAAAAAAATAGTAAAAAAATTCAAAAAAATGTAAAATTTGGTTTGTAAGTACATATTCATTTTATAATCATGTTGAACAGTTCGGATCGACCGTTAGAATTTTGAAAACTCAAATATTGAGCCGTTGCACAGACCAAACCGTGCTATGCATAGTAACGTAGCCTCACTCTCTCTATATATATATATATAGTGAGAGAGAGAGAGAGGTTCGCTAATATCAAAACGTTTGTTCCGGAGTCGTGGTGCAACCAATTGTTTTTAAATTTTCAAAGTTCAAATGGTCGATCCGAACCGCTAGATGTGATCTCTATATTAAAATGTGCTTGGAGACCAAATTTTACATTATTTGGAATTTGTTTACTATTTATTAAGTCAGTTTTAAAATCGCTGATTTAATAAATAGTAAAAAAAATTTGGATCACAGCGATTTTAAAACTAACTTAATAAATAGTAAAAAAAGTTCCAAAAAATGTAAAATTTGGTCTCCAATCACATTTTATTATAGATTGAATGTTTAACGGTTTGGATTTCGAAAATGTAAAAACTGAAGCGTTTGTTCCACGGTCTAGGAACAAATGTTTTGACAAACACTTCATTTTTACATTTTCGAAGTCCAAACAGTCAATCCAAACCGTTAAACATTCAATCTATAATAAAATGTGATTGGAGACCAAATTTTTTTTACTTTTTATTAAGTCAGTTTTAAAATTGCTGTTTTCAATGATCCAGAAATTTTTCACTGTTTATTAAAATCAGCGATTTTAAAACTGACTTAATAAATAGTAAAATAGTTCCAAAAAATGTAAAATTTAGTCTTCAAGAACATTTTAATATAGAGATCACATCTAACGGTTTGGATCGACCGTTTGGACTTTGAAAATCGGAAAACCAATTGGTTGCGTCACGGCTCCGGAACAAATGTTTTGATATTAGCCAACCTATATAGAGAATGGCTAATATACAAACGTTTGTTCCTGAACTCAGGAACAAACGATTCGGTTCTCCAATTTTCAAAGTCCAAACAGTCGATCCAAACCGTTAGATATTCAATCCATATTAAAATGTGCTTGGAGACCAAATTTTACATATTTTGGAATTTTTTTATTATTTATTAAGCTGGTTTGAAAACCACTATTTTTCAATGCTGCAGAAATTTAATAAAAACAGCAGTTTTCAAACCATCTTAATAAATAGTAAAAAAATTCCAAAAAATGTAAAATTTGGTCTCCAAACATATTTTAATATAGATTGAATATCTAACGGTTTGGATCGACTGTTTGAACTTTGAAAATCAGAGAACCGAATCGTTTGTTCCTGGACTCAAGAACAAATGTTTGTATATTAGCCATTCTCAACTATATATATATATATATTTAATTTTATAATTTTTGTTTTTAATAATTACCATATAGGAGTAATGGGTACCGAGTCTTTACTTGTACCCTTACCCGTTATGTTAATGAAAAAAACTTCATCTTACCTGTACCTGATAAGCTAACGAAAAAAAAAAACTTACCCGTACCCGTACCCATCTTATCGAATACGATACAGGTCGGGTAAACGGATAAAAGGGTACCATTGACACCCCTAGGCCAATGACACAGTTAGGCCAGCGCCTAATTGTATCATGGTATGGTTAATTCAGCTTGTGCTATTACTGTCCCAATATGGGATAGTTAGATTGGTGGATGCTGGTATTGTATTTTTCTGTATGTTGGTACCTCCATTACTGTATGTGTCAAACCAGTATGTATCAGCAGCAATGCATCTAATAGTCGAGTTGGATAACACCGGCATGTTTATAAGTTTATAAATATTGAGACAGACTATTACCAGTACTAATGTACCGGTTTGGTAAGTTCATATTGGTAAGCATGACACTGGTTCAGTGGTTAGATGTGCTCATTCCGAAGAGCATAATAAGGTTTTGTTTTAAAATGGTCACTGTGTTATTTTATCTGAATTTACATTTTTTTTTTCTGTTACAGCCGATTCCTACAAGGTGCTGGTACTGATATGGAAGAGATAGCAAAGATAAGAGAGGCGCTTGCATCTGGGACAAGTTATTGTGGGCGCATATTAAATTACAAGAAAGACGGAACCTCCTTTTGGAATCTTTTGACTGTTGCACCTATCAAGGATGAACAAGGCAATACTCTCAAATTTATCGGGTGAGTTTTTAAAATGGTCATGTTTGGTTGCTACTTAAATTTAAGGAGGATTAAGTTGCTTACTCCATTTTACTCCTCATATTTTACACCTCGTTTGGTAGCTTAAGTCATTGCTTATATTAATCCGCTTGGAGGAGTAAGATGTTGGAAAATGAGACTACCTATAACAGTGGCCCTACAGGCGGAATAAGTGTGGAGCCCTACAGGTGGAGTAAGTGTGGAGTAAGTTAATCTGTCAGGAGAGATGGAGTAACTTACTCTAGATTAACTCATATTTTACTCCCTCTTATTTCTATTTTACTCCTTGTTTGACAGCTTAAGTGTGGAATAAAGGGGTTATTCCACCTCTTACTCCACAACCAAACATGACCTATAAATATTGTGTTGGACTTGGAATAAGAATTTGCTTTAAATCCAACGAAAGCCTGAAGTTACAGTCATTTGTTTATTCAGTGTCTATCTACCTTACGGGGCTGTGTAACGGCTTGCTTAAAAAAATGTATTTATGCAGCCATTACTCTTCAAAGTTGATATTTGATTATTATTTATTGGTATTGAACTTTTCGTATATATTGATTTTTTTGAAGGATGCAAGTAGAGGTCAGTAAACATACAGAAGGGAGTAAAGATACAATGCTACGGCCAAATGGTTTACCCGAATCGCTGATTCGGTATGATGGTATGATACATCAGAATCTCATGCTGCTCTCAAACTGAGTTTACTCTTTCCCTTTTAATTCACACAAAATTATTATGTTTTAAAAATTTCCAGAAAGGCAAAAGGATAAGGCGCGTAGTTCAATTTCAGAGCTTATGGTGGCCGTGAAACAGCCTCGCTCAATTTCTCTGTCCGATTCGGTAAACCTTCCGTTTCGAAGAAAATCAGAAGGTAGTGGAGAATTTTCTACTGGTAGGAGAAATTCCGAAAATGGCCCTCCTAGTAGGCGAAATTCAGGTGGAGGTGTAAGAACCTCGTTACAAAAGATCAGCGAGGTGCCAGAAAAAGTGGTTAAAAAGCCTCGAAAATCTGGCCTGCTATCTTTTATGGGGTACTTCCTTGAAATTTAGATAATTTTTATCTTACTTGTCGGAACTGGAAAAATGTTTCATAAATGATTAGGTAATATTTGGGAAGGGCCATGGAAGACAGGTCTCATCTCACTCCCAATATCTTTTGCATATATGCAACTACACCCTTCTGTTAGAGTGGTGTAATGGAAGATCTGTACTTGTTACAACATTTCAAATTTGCTCCCATCAAAGTCGATTTGTTACACTATAAACAAGAAGATTTCTTTGGGTTAATATTGGAAATGGTCAGGGTTGGTTTAGTCACTTTTTACTCAGTCTGTTGTTTTCATCATTTTCTGTCAGTTTAACCTTAGTGATAACACCGAATTTTTATTCATAGCAAAAAAAAAAGAATTAAACAAATACCATCAATTTTGGACAAATTGTTTTATACCACAACCGCTGAGTTAATCAAAAGAGAATACCAGTATAAAATGAAATTGTCCGAAATCGATGGTACGGGTGAAATTTTGATATTCTTTTATGCTACGGATAAAAAAATCAGGTGATAACAACTGGCTGTTGTTTGCAAATAACCAAAGTGTATATTCTGGCTGCCTTTTGCACATTAAAATGTTGCTCAAGAAAGATCCTTGCTTTTGCCTGATGTCTTTATATTTCGTTTTTGCTAGTTTGCTTGGTCTGGGCCAAGGAAATACGGCTCGGCAAGAGATTGAGGCTGCAATGGAAGATAAACCCAACCCGGATCCATTAAACCCAATAGTGGAGAATCATGATGAAAGGCCAGAGAGCTTTGATGATGAGTCAAGAAAGAAGGAAATGAGAAGAGGAATTGATCTTGCTACCACTCTTGAAAGAATTGAAAAGAATTTTGTCATTACTGACCCTAGACTTCCGGATAATCCCATTGTAAGATCTCTTTTTGTTTTGTTATTTGGATCAAATAACAAATAAAGCACTCTATTGTACTTAATAACTTGCAACTAACACCCATATAATTAAGATATTTCCTATAGCATCCAAAACCAACTTTACTAAGCTTATCCCATTTTTATATTCTTTCGTTTTCTTTCAGAAGTACACATTGAGCTAAAATTAAGCAAAACAAATTTAAATATTGCTTGCTAGTTAAAATGAACTTCTTTTGCTATAGTTTGATTAAGCTAATGTGAACTCCTCTCCAGCAACAATTAACTTGTAAATAGTATATATATTATTTTAAAGTTTTCATTGTTTGTTTCATATAGTTCTTGCTTCTACGCATGCACACACACAGAGAGGAAAAGTCCAGTAAATGCTGTTCATGTTACATGGATACAATTACATATTAAATGATGTCATTTTTATTTATTTTGTTCAGATATTTGCATCTGATAGTTTCCTGGAATTAACTGAGTACAGCCGGGAAGAGATATTGGGCAGGAATTGCAGGTACAATAAATAAAACAAAAATATGGAATTGAACACACATTAAATTCAGTTTCTCTCTTGTTCTTATAAATCTTTTCATTTGTTTGTGCATGAATTATTATAGATTTCTCCAAGGCCCAGAAACAAATCCAGATACAGTAAAAAAGATAAGAGATGCCATAGACAACCAAAGGGATGTCACTGTTCAACTCATAAATTACACTAAAAGCGGTACGCTAACTTGTTTTTCTATTGTAACAAGATGAACTAAAAAACATCAAAAACCAAATTAAAAATAAAATAATAATGTGTCCATTTTGATTTTTCAGGTAAAAATTCTGGAACCTTTTCCATTTGCAACCGATGCGTGACCAGAAGGTACCTGTTTCAGTAAAAGACAATAGTTCTGCTGTTATTTGCTTTAGCCTTTTTTTTTTCTCTTATGTAATTTTGTATTTTATCAGGGAGAAGTACAATACTTTATTGGGGTGCAATTGGATGGAACGGAGCATGTAGAGCCACTGCACAACTGTATTCCGGAGGATACTGCTAAAGAAGGCTTCAAGCTGGTATGGTGCCTTTTTCTTTTGTTGACTGGTTCACTATTAAATCAGCATGATGTTAGATAAATTAACCTCTTTTTAGGGGTATATTGCTTTTTTGAAGGCTACACTCAAAATCTTAGACAAAAGATACCAAGTATAGCTACATCATACAGTATATCACCCAACTGAACAAGTGAGGTGCTGAATGAAATTTCATAACCTATAAATGTGAGTAATAGCTAATATATTTCTCATTTTGATTGATGACAAAATAAATTTAGGTAAAGAAACGGCAGAGAATGTGAACCTAGCAGTGAAAGAACTTCCGGATGCTAACACGGTAAGATGTCAGATAGTGAATATTCCCTATTTGTTATTTAAACTGATTACAATGTGAATTTAGTTGTAATTTGTGGTTGTTTATAATATTTAGACACCAGAGGATTTGTGGGCTAATCACTCGAAGACTGTGCTGCCAAAACCTCATAAGAAGAGCAACTCTTCATGGAGAGCTATTGAGAAAGTATATAATTTTTATTGAGTTCAGTTGCACTTTGTCTTTGAGATAAAATTTTTGCAGCACTTGGCAGATAGCATAACAACAACAACAACAACCAAGCCTTTAGTCCCAAACAAGTTGGGGTAGGCTAGAATCGGAGAATTCTTTGTTTGGAACACACTGCATACCCTTCAAAGTTCAGTCTAGGTAAAGTTGGAAATTGCTGCAATTTCTTTCAGATTCTAGAGAGTGGAGAACAAATCAGCTTGAAGCATTTCAGACCTGTTAAACCATTGGGAGCTGGTGACACTGGAAGGTAATAAAGCCTTGCACTTTTTATAACTATAATTTAGGGTAAATTTCGCTGGAGGTCACTAAACTTTGTCATTTGTCACGAATTGGTCACTCAAGTTTGATTTGTTCCTTTCTAGTCACATTACTTTGTCATTTGTCTCAATCAAGTCACTCTATATTTTTCCGTCCTAGATCTTAACGGAATATTCCATTCCATTCAAAAAATTAACGGAATATACTCATTCCATTCAAATACTAATGGAATGTGCATATTATGTCCAAAATACTAACGGAATGAGCATATTCCGTAGCATTTTGGACGGAAAGTATAGAGTGACTTGATTTTTATATTTTGTTTGCTTATGTTTTTTCATGTTTAAAACACAGTGTGCACTTAGTGGAATTGACAGAAACCGGAGAATTCTTTGCAATGAAAGCCATGGATAAAAATGTCATGCTTAATCGCAACAAGGTCTCTCTCTCTCTCTGTTTACCATGGGTAAAGATCTTAACAGAGCAGTTTTGGCTTCATGCAGCGCACGAACCATATGCAGCAATGTTTTGATTCTATTATATTCTATAGTTTGTGCACTGCATGAAGCCAAAACTGCTCTGTTAAAATCTGTAAAATTAATTAGTATATATCTGTTTATTTACATCTCTTGCGCTGTATACAATAAATGCTCGTATATCTCTTTAACAGGTTCATAGAGCAACAGCTGAGAGACAAATTCTTGACTTGTTAGATCATCCTTTCTCCCCACTTTATATGCATCTTTCCAGGTGAGAAACAAAAA
>JAJGRW010000290.1:162567-210752 GCA_025461045.1 Carex parvula | reverse complement strand
ACAAATTTTAAAGAGGAACTGGTGTATGATATCATAGCATCGATGTTTAAAAATTAGGAGAACAAATCAGTAGATTTTTAACATATTATATACTAGAAGTCTTTGATTCCTTATTTAAGTGCTAAAATTGAATGGGACCCATCGCCATTTTGACCATACAGAGCTCCGCCTCCGCTGACCGGTCCGGATGCTATAAGGAAATTCAAATTTTGACTTTAAATTCAAACCATTCAATTGAAATTCAAATTCGGATCAATTCGTTCTAATTTAGAAATTTACAAAACCTCTTTAATTCGGATAAATTTAGAAATTTTGAGTTTGAACTCTGGTCAGATCTGAATCGTTATATTTACGTCAAGATTTGTGTTGCATTTCAAAATTCGTCTAAAAAACTTTAAACTTAATAAACTTAAACGAATTCAAATTTAAACCGTCCACGTAAATTTACACACGAATACATCTATCATCTGCCTTTGAACAAGACTATCTCACAAAAAAAAGCTCCTGAAATCAGACGACAAAGTAGGATGCCCCCGACGGTCCTCGCTGGATGGATTCTCTACTAACGAGTCCGCATTGTCTGCATTAACTCAAAAGAGCATACTTTGAGTTAATGCATCTCGACCGTCTGATTTTAAACAGAGTTTATCCGGCCTCCTTTATAAAGTATGGGATTCTTCAATATTAGTACGGATCTAGTTTGCATGGATTTTAAAGCAGATTGGACGGTCCGGATGCATTAACTCAAAAGATTATTTTTTGAGTTAACGCAGAGAATTGATGCGATCTTGGCCGTTCACTGCATCTGGAGCAACAGAGAAACGTCCCAACTCAGCATCGGAATTCTGCCAACGCTGTTTTCTTATTTCAAGATTTTATGTTACTCGATCCGTACAGTATATCCTATCGTAGGAAGAATCTGCGTTAAAAACAACCCTCCCTCAGGCCCTTTATGTCCCAACTATTACAGAAAATCCAGCGATCATGGATCGAAATTAGGACACCAATAAAGACATGACACTTGTTGTTAATACGTGAGGTTTTCTCTGGACAAAAACCTCTTGCCATCTGTGATGTTCAGATTCGAATTTATTAGCATACAGGAGTCTAGAGTCTAGACCATAATGATAAATGAATTATTCGAATTCGGTTAAGCGGAGTTAAAAATTTGAAATTCAGAAATAATTCGAATATAATTCGGAAATAATTTGGTTACACAAGGAAGCAAAAAAGAAAAAAGAACCCAAAAAATTAAGAAAAAACAAAAAAAAAATCAATTTTTGTGTGTGTTTTATTTGTGAATAATTTGTAATTTGCGTTTTATTCGCGAATAATTGGGCCAACCGAATTATTTGTCGTTCGGTTGGGAAACACCAACAAAACTTTTTATTTGTAAATTATTTGCGAATAAAACGCGAATTATGTCACTATGGTCTAGACCGTCTAATCTCGATTGGATAGTTAAATAATACAAATTTCTCTAATATTCTTTCTTTATGAAAAAAAAGTCGTTACTATCTTTTATAATTCCATTTTGTAAATAATAAAATATACAACAAATAAAAACAAATCAGGTAAAATATTTTCATCTTTAATAATATTTGTCTTTTGATATTTTTTCTTTCTTCTACAAAGAAATAAACTATTTTGTTTTTACTTCTCCGTTAAATGGGAAGGTAATACAAGATAATCAATATTTTAGTAAATAAACATGTTAATTATTTTTTTATTTGTTGTCATCAATAACATAAAAAGAACGAAAAAAGTTATCAATTAATGGCTTTTATGATAACATTCATATGAAGAAATTGTAGGGCGAAAATCAGCGTAGCGAGTGTTTAGATAACTAAATTCAAATTTCAACACAATAAACACCAATACATTACAACATAAAATCACAATTGCTTAATTTTTTTTATCTTAACCATTTAAAATCCAGCGAGTTAAATTATAATGGTTGATGGATCAAACAACTTATGTACTTAATATAAGTATATTAAGGGATAACACGACTACTGATTTCATAAGAAAACAAAAGAAACACTAATTAAAATTGGAATCCTCGTACTAGCTTTTTTAAGTGGAGCTCTTCATGAATTGAAGAGCTACGTGCTTTTCTACAAATGCGAATGCGTACTGTATGGTTGGGGTTAATTGGGCATATGTATACAATATAAAACACAAGGTTCAAATTAGAATATTAAGTAATGAGTGAGTCTAGGGCTGCAAACGAACCGAACCGAATCAAACTTATCCTTAGTTTGAGTTTAGTTTGAATTAATTTCGAACAAACTCAATTTCGAATGAACTCAATTTCAAATCGAACTTTTTACGAACTTAATTTCGAACTTTTACGAACTTTGTTACGACTTACGAGTTTTGACTTATGGCTGGGCCATAGTTCGAAATTACAGCACTTCAATAAAAACTCAGGCATTATGAATTCTAATTACACAATACACCAAAGTTTATATCAAAGTTCATTACAAATACCAAAATTTATATCAAACCAAAGTTTAGTACAATCAATCAAAGTTCAGTACAATCACCGAACCCAAAGTTTTCAAATAGCCAATAGGAGCAACATCACCAAAGTTTTCAAATATTCAAAGTATTCAAAATACAATTTAAATATCAATAGAAATTATAGAACAATCACCAAAGTCTTAGAATTATTACAAACCCAAATATTATCCTAAATAAAACATTAAAGTTCATTATCAACGGAAATTAATGATTCACGCTTGAGTTAATTTCGAACTAAGTTTGGTTTACGAACCTATTTCGAACGAACTAGGTCCAGTTTGAGTTTGGTTTGAATTAATTTCGAACTAAGTTTGGTTTGAATTAATTTTGAACGAACTCAATTTCGAATTGAACTTTTTATGAACTTTTTCGAATCAAACTCGAATCGAATTACGAACTACGAATTTTTTGTGCAGCCCTAATGAGTCTATGGTACTATGCATAGCACGGATTGGTCCGTACTACAGAGCTATATTTTTATTTTGAAAATTTTAATGGTTGATCCGAACCGTTCAACATGATTTCCACATGAATGTACTTGCAGACTAAATTTTATTTTTTTTCGAACTTTTTTACTATATTTTTAGATAAGTAGAAAAGTTTTTGGATGGTCCAGAATTTCAGATCAAGTGATTTTCTACCTATCTTAAATATAGTAAAAAAATTCAAAAATATATAAAATTTAGTCTGCAAGTACATATTCATGTGGAGATCACGTTGAACGGTTTGGATCGACCATTTGAATTTTCAAATGAAAATATGACTCCGTAGTACAGACTAATCCGTGCTATGCATAGTACCATAGACCTACTCTTAAGTAATTATGTCTTTGCAATATTTTTAAATTAATTAAACAATTTAAGTCAAAACTAATCACCGAAATAAAGTGGTTCAGTTGGTTAGTGATATGTTTTAGAGGCTAATTATGTGGATGATCGTATTATATTTATATTTCATGATCATAGTACGTTATTATGTTTCTTAAATAAATAAAGTATTACTTATTATAAATTAACAACTGTGTGATTTGTTTTTTTTTTTGACATCTTCGCAGAGGCTGTGAAGTCATGAGCGGAGCAACAACTGCGTGACTTAATTGTGAAACTCTATAATTATATGTGAATGTGTTATTCTAAATGATCCCTGATTTTTTATCATTTGTTGGAATACAAGTTGATTGACTGATAATCATGTTTGTGAGTATTAACTCAATTGCATGGATATATGCTTGTAATATACCATTAGACTAACTCGTTATGAAACCCTACATGAATTGTTACATAAGTGTCATAAGTTGATTTCATATAATAATTATGTTTGATCATTTAACCTAAGTTCATCTTGGTTTCACTTTCAGGTATGAGGAATATATGATTTGAGCCAAACGTTGTCACAATTAGGTAACAATGAAAGTGACACTCGAATATGCCATAAATAATAGGAATATAGATCATCAAGTAAAATTTGTTTATCTTATATATAATGAGATGATGAAATTGCGAGCTTAGCACAATGGTGAGCTTTGTTTCTCTAGAAAGAGATGCATATTCAATTCTAAAAAATAATACTTACAAAATATTAGAGAATGTCGGGATTCAATTAGCTGCTATTTTTAGAGAAGAGCAACACCCTGATTTTTTTCTCTCTATCTCTCCTTCTCACTTTCTCTCTTATTATCTCTGATTTGTAAAGTTTTTTATTGTTTGTGTGGATACTAATAGAGACATAATTATCATTGTTGTGTAATTCCAACCAGTATTGTGAAAACAGCCTACACGATTGATTAGTCGGACGATTAATTGATGGCAGTGACCAAACCGCCACGAATAACCTTGTCATAGTAGTGTTTTGTGGATGAGACTGACTAATTGACCGATTAATCGTTCATTTTCCGTTTAAATAGTTTATTAGTCGATCATTTCTTTATTATTTTTTTCTGCATTTATCCATTTATGCACTATACTTTGTCTTATCTTATCTAAATGACAATTTCATGAAACTATATTAATTAACAAGGAAATTAAGTTAAAAGTATTTTATTTGATAAGTTTGATAAGTTAAATTAATTATTTCTAAAAAAAATTATGAGTATACACACATAACTTTAATGAAAATGTAACATTATCAATAAAATTCTGATTAAACTACAATATATATATTAATTAATCACTTGATAATACTTTGTCCGTCCAACAAGCACGTATCGTTATTTACAATACTAATTCTGACAATCTTCCCAACATGCAAGCGAGGCGAAGAGAACTAAAATCTAAATTACACCAAATGACCAAAATTTTAACATAGAGTCTCTTTTAATTTAAGTTTTTTTGTTTAGGACTGGTTAACTGCTACGGTTTGTAACGGCCCTAATACCTTGATCTCAGTTCAAAAATGCTGTACAGAATTACGAATCGATCAAAGGACAAAATAATAATTTGGAAGTGCAAAAGAAAACGTGCATCTTCTAATTAAATAGTTTCTCAACCAGAGTCTTGTTTTGACTTTTGACACTCGAAAGTCAAAACGAAACATAACATGGGATAAACTGATGGAAGTTCCGTTATAAATTCAAGGGAAAACCAAATGGTAGGTTCTAAACTTTACAACTAGGATTACAGATTGGGATCGGAGTAGGTCTAATGTCTATCAGATTCAATTTAAATATAATATGTCTTAATTTCATTCGATTCGTATCAAGATACATACACACCGCTTAATATTTACATGTGTTTACTTCAATATTTATACAAATTAAATGCGTACACATTATGAAACGAATCATACAAAAACGCTGCTTATCGAACTCCAATTAGACATCAGACCTGCTCTGTTCTCGGATTAAAAACGGTTCTCAAAACCAAGCCTTTTTTTGACCTCTAATCTCCATAATTTTTGTTACCGTCATTTATTTGCTCATCTAGACCGCTCAGGTGCTGCACAGGATTTAATGAATTCACATCCAGTGCAATACCTGACCGAAAACAATTAGATTTGAGTCATCAGTTTAACTTGGCACGAATCTCAAAACAGACTTCTTAGTTTTTATAAGTACCGGATTAAATTTGGACCGGTTGAAATTAATCAGGACTGTTCGGTGCTAATTTTCTCTGGTCAGATACCTGGGAGGATACGGGTTCCGGATTTAATAGCTTTTATCTTTTCATGATTCGTGATTCTATCGAGATAGCATAATTAAAATAGGGTAAATATTGCTATAGGTCACTAAACTTTGTCCTTTGTCACAAGTTGGTCACTCAAATTTGATTTGTTCCTCTATAACTATTGAACTTTTAATTTGTCCCAATCAAGTCACCCTATAACTTTTTCATCCAAAAAATTAACAGAATATTCTTATTCCGTCCAAAATATAACCGAATATGCTCATTCCGTTCAAAATTTTAACGGAATATGCTCATTCCGTTCAAAATTTTAACAGAATAAGCTCAATCCATTCAAATTACTAACGGAAAAGTTATATTTTATTGATTTTTTGGATGGAAACAGTTATAGGGTGACTTTTTTTTTTTGAAATATGGGTTAGGGATCAAGCCACTCAACACATTTCAAACCCCTATATATTAATATAGATAAATTTTCTCACTTTGTGGGTTTTGAACCCATGACCTCCCACATAGGAGCCATGTGTCTTTGCCACTAGACCAAAAGTAAGTTCTTAATTATAAGGTGACTTGATTGGACAAATTAAAAGTTCAGTGGCTATGGAGGGCAAATCAAATTTGAGTGAGCAACTCGTAAAAAAGAATAAAGTTTAGTGACCTCCAGCAAAATTTACCCATAAAAATACTACTAAAAATTTACGGAGTCCGTTTGTACTGCAAGTCACCACCTCTAGGATTTTATGTGACTGCGCCAGTAGATTTTGGTACTTTTATTTTGGACACTCCTGATAAAAGTTCAGATTGACTGTTTGAACTTTAAAAACAAAGAAAAATATGTAAAGTATGATTAAGGCACAAAAAAATGAGTCATTTTAATACTACTCAAAATCAAAATCTAGACTAAGTAGTAAATGATTATGAACAATCTACTATTTAAATGACCAAACTCATGGACCTCGGCTAGGGGTGATTAATGAGTGAGCATGAGCGAGTTGGGGTATGCTCATGCTCGGCTCATTAGCTTAATGAGCGAGTTAGAGAGAGTTGTTAATGAGCGAGTTGTTAATGAGCATGTTGATAATGAGCGAGTTGCCGAGTTGTTTAAAATACATCATTCAAAAATTAATTTTCATTTATAGAATTTAACAAATTGTCATAATTCAACCTAATGAAACAGTACATAATTTAACAAAAAATTGTTCATAAGCAAATTTAACAAAATAAAACAATTATCTTTTTGTCGTTCTCACAGCCCTACATGTCACATACTTAAAGCTAACTCCTTATCACATACCTACAAATTTGCATTATCAAAACACTAATAAAAATGTAGAATTTAGAAATATACAAATTCAGAACTGTACAGATTCAGAATGGGTATTAATGATCAAATTTTGGGTTATATTTTGAGACTAGATTTTGGTCTGTGACTTTAGGTTTTGGCTCTAAAGTTTTGATCTGTGACTTTAGATTTTGTTATTACGCCCAAATATTTTCAAAATTTTTAGCTACAAAACCAAATAATGTTCAAGGGATTAGATGTGGCAGGATTTATGTAATTCAGTTCTTAATGAGCGAGTTATGAGCGAGTTATGGTGAGTTGATAATGAGCGAGTTGTTTTTGAGCATTTAGCGAGCGAGTTATGAGTGAGTTACGAGTTATGAGCAATTTACTCACCCCTAACCTCAGCAGTGGCGTAGCCAGAATTTGAGTTAGGATTGGACATAACAAAAATCAACAATAAATATGAAATTTTCAATAAATTCAATAATTTATTCATTGATCTAATAAGTCCAACAATTTAACAATAAATACCAAATTTTCAATAGATTCAACATTTCAACAACAATTCAACCTCACGAGAACGATTAGAGCCTAAACTAAACTCAATTTGTTGAGTGATGGTTGTTCTCTATTTTCTCTATTTTCACTCTATTTTGTTTGTTCGCTATTTTTTATTAGATCGGCAACTACAGTAAAGAGGCGCACATGGGCTGGCGAAATAAGAAAAGAAATATGGGCTAATGTTACGAATGGGCTTCAGGTAGAGCAAATTACATTTTAGAGTGGGACGATAATTGATTAGCATATTAATCTAAAAAAAAAAAAAAAAAATCAGATTCCAGAGATGGGCAGCTGCTATATACCAGCTCCGTCTTTGGACCTCGGTCCAGACCGTGGACTTCAGACTCCGAGCCGTGATTCCGTGAAATATAAAACAACAAACAACTAAATTAGTACATAGTTTAGGAGTAAAATTAAGAAAAAAATATTATAACTTAAGTGCAACATTGGTAAACAAACGGAGGACGATTGGAACACTGGCCACAAGTAGCACTTAAAACCATAGAGAAAAATTTTCGAGTTTTCATTTACGGGCTAGGAATTTAACCTAGACCAAAACCGTATAAATAAAACATTTTCCTTTGTTCAATATATCGTGAGTCCGAATCTGCTGCGATTCCGAGATGGATCGCAGGATTCTAAAATTCCGAGATCAACGGTTCAAATATTTCTGTGCGCGGATCTCGGAAACGTTCATGAAAAAGTAAATTTCATGCACGCATCTCGAGAAAGACCAACGGTTGAGATGGAATCGCAGGGTCCTGTGATTCCCTGAGAATCACAGCAGATTTATTTTCATATATTGTTGGCGACAATTTGTCGCTAACTTTCAAAAAAAAAAAAAATCATAGAGAAAGATGTTTAAATGCACATTTTAAGAAGTGTTAATTTTAAATTGCTGTCTTAGTTTAGTGGCACGTAGGGACATAGTTAGAACTTCAGACTATGAGGATCAAACACGAATGAAAATCAATCATATAAATTTTTTATGATTCAAATGAAAATTAATTTTATAATATCTATAACATTATATCTAAACTATATATATATAGAGAAAATTATATATAAATATAAAAATTTAGAAAAAAAAAAATGGAGTCGATTTGACCCCCATATCTCGTGAGTAGCTCTACCCCCGGTGACACGAACTTTCGCCTCTTTTCAAAAAGATTTTGGAATCTCTTTACTAAAAAAAATGTTAATCTTAAAAAGACAGGAGCCTAGCCTAGCCATAAAATGTTCTTGTTTTTTTTAACTAATTATCAAGTCTTCATCATGTAAATAAAATATATGAAGATCACCGAACAAAAGGAATGACAATGAAAGAAAACAACAAATCAAACAGCAGAAAAAGAACAATTAAAAAAGAATATTAAGTGTAAGCTAAGAAATATAGTATTTTTTTTTCTCTAAAATCCCATAGCCAACTCAAGTGCTCTTATGACTTTCTTTGAATCCAACCTACCTGCATGATGGCTCAATATATTTAGTTTGGAGTCAGATTTCTTTGAACCTGTGACAGATCGAATTAGAGATGGATATGACCTGATGTGACCAATTTAAAAAATTTAATAATAAAAGTTGTACTCAAGCGTCTAGGATACATGCCAAACTCCTTAACCAACACAACCACCTTTTCTTTTTGTAATTGTAACTTCAATTTACATATACATGTCGAGTCAGATAGACAAAGTGATGAAATTGTAGTGGAATTTTCTGTAAGAGAAGCAATAAACAATCAATTTTGCAAAAGGGCCAAGAAACATATATATTCAGAAAAATTTAACACAAATAAGCAAAAATAGAGGGAGATAGCACGCTCTCTTGATAAGACTGTCACAGAGAATATTTTTTACTAACAAACGAGTCATTTGAAGACTATTGACACAATATAAAAGAGCTTCTATATATTTTTGTAGTAAAATAATGTGCTTTCCCTTGTTTGTTAAGTATGAAATAATATATACAATATAACAGACGTCTACTGTCTATAGTAGGTAAATTTTCGTGGGAGAATCTTCATCATTACACATAACCATAACAATCGCACAAGTTCTAAGCAAAAGATAAACCAATAGATAACTGAATTTTGTATAACAACCCTCCTATTCATATAATATAGAGCCATTTGACAGAAACCAGTTTTGTGTTGAATAAAAATGCCCTCCTCTTATAAAAATATAATGTCCATTTAAACATTTCAATTTTAATCAGGTATTCTAAATTTAATAATGGCATATATTATCATGTTTTTTTTTTTGTTTTTGTTTTGAAAAATAGACATAATGCCCTTCCATTAAAGAAAATATAACAGAATGTAACATACAGGATTTAAAGAAAAAATAACAAAAATAGAAAAAACTACCCAAGAAACCCATAGCCTCTAAAGGTCTCAGATCACGTCCGACATCCTTAACCAGACACTGAACTCCAAGACGGCACCGTCAAGAAGCAGTGTCAAAGTTTCAGTCGCATGTTATTCAGCTCGTCATTGACCCTAGGCGAAACACAAGTACATCCACACCTAAAAACCCAAAAACAGAATTTAAATTTAAACACAAGCTTTAATTGTTTTTTTTTTTCCATATTATCATGTTTTGGTCCAGCCTTAATTGTTTTTTTTTTCCATTTCTGTCATTGGTCATCCACAGAATTTAAATTTAAACACAAGCTGACAAGCACTATAAAGTGTTTATTTTACTGTTGAGATTGTACATCAAGCTTTGGATATCTTGAAGTAATAGCTTATTCTAGGACAAGCTTGGTTGTCAGTATGTAGACACCAGAGTGATTAATTTTGGTTGCTAATTTGTTGATAATTATGGGTTAATTGACAAATTCCTTTTGTTGTGTAGTAGGCAGCTATTAATGCAAATAATTGTGCTTCATATTTTGGTTCCAAATGAAAAAAATGAGCTAAGTGCCTATTTGGTAACCAAATTAGAAGTTGCAAATTACCACAATAAAGGACAAAAAAAATATGATATTACCCATTTTAATTAAATAAAACAAATACAAATCTCTATGGTCGGCAAACGAACATACTTTAGTGGCACTCTAAAGTTCAACTTGACCAATGACCAACTCAGATAAGGGCCTTCAAAATTGATAAATTTATAAAAAAAAAAAAAAAAAACACCAACTCAACTAACCACATTCCAGACTAACCTAACAGCATAGGCACTGAAGCATAGCTCCCTTATATAAGAACCAGTTTGAGGTCCCATACTACTCGTCTCATATCAGTCAAAACACTTTAATCTCAAATTGGAGGGTTCCCTCTCTAATTCGCACTTCATGTCTCATGTTCTGTTTTACACATTTGCATTTCTTGTACTTGCATTGCCTGTGGTGCACTCAGCCGGTGTAACAAGGCACTACAAGTTTGATGTATGTCAATTGTGTTCATGCATTGTATTTGTGATTTATTTGCCTTCTGGCTATATATAATAACTATTTTATATTTTGAGTATATAAATTTGTTTCTTTATCTTTGTCATGTTTTATAGGTGGGATTACAAAATGTCACAAGACTCTGCAAGACAAGGAGCATTCCAACAGTTAACGGGCAATTTCCGGGGCCAAAAATCGTTACAAGAGAAGGTGACCGGCTCATTGTACATGTAATCAACCACCTAAACCGTAACGTAACATTCCATTGGTACGTATGTATATATATATTAACTATACTCCTTGTAGCAAATGTTGATTTATTCATGATCATTTCTGAAAAAAAAAATGAAACATGTTTTATACCAGGCATGGAGTGCGGCAGTTGCAAAGCCAATGGGCCGACGGACCAGCCTACGTGACCCAATGCCCGATCCAAGGAGGCCAGAGCTACATCTACAACTTTACCGTCACAGGTCAAAGAGGCACATTGGTGTGGCATGCACACTTGTCATGGCTGAGAGTTCACCTTTATGGACCACTCATCATTCTCCCGAAGAAAGGCGTTGCTTATCCGTTCCCGCAACCGTATAAGGAAGTGCCGATCATGTTCGGTAAGAGCGCTTTCATCAGGATATCATAGTTAATTTGTTGTATGCTCAAATCTTTACAGCAATTTTATTGTTCATTTGATTGCAGGAGAGTGGTTCAATTCGGATCCTGAGGCTGTGATCCAGCAGGCTCTTCAGACAGGTGGAGGTCCGAATATCTCGGATGCGTACACGATTAACGGGCTGCCAGGCCTACTTTACAACTGCTCTGCAAAAGGTACATACAGTTCATTTGCCAATCCATTTAGTTTACGTATATACTGGAGTCCGACATTTTTAATAATATTCAAAGTTAATTACAAATTAATAAATATACTCAGAATTTCTTGGTTTTTCAAAAAATATCCAAACCGGCCAGATTCTAGTTGGTTTTCTCCTCTCTAGAAACCGGCCAGAATCTGGCCGGTTTCTCCTTTTGATTTTTTTTTATAGACACTATGAAGAGCAAGATAATGAAATCTAATAATGAAAATTTGAATTTTTTATTTAAATTATTTGTTACATTACTTCTTTTGATGTATAATTAGCATATTTATACTAAAATGCGCTAAATTACTTGAAATTATGTTGAATTACATTAAATTACGCTAAATTACTTGAAATTATGTTGAATTATACTAAATACATTAAATTACGCTAAACTACATATAAATATGGATGATATCTTTACTGAGAAGGCGAAAATACGCATGCATCAGTGCCTATGATGCCGGCTTTCAAAATTCAGAATTGCCAAAAAACAAAGGAAAGAGTCTCAAAACTTGAGTTGAAGTTTCCGATTAAGATTTTCATTTCTATTATTCAATCTAAGTAGCTCAGTAAATTAGTTATATAATGAACTTGTAGAATACCAATTTTTACTATTTTTTGAATTTTTTTACTATTTTTTATGATTTATGAAAGATGACACAAAATGGGCATAATTTAGCGTAATTTTACGTAATTTACCTTATTTCATTATAATTAACAAAATTAGTGTAATTTAGCGTAATTTAATGTAATTTAGTGTAATTCAACATAATTTCAAGTAATTTAGCGTAATTCAACATAATTTCAAGTAATTTAGCGTATTTTAGTATAAATATGCTAATTATACATCAAAATAAGTAATCTAACATATAATTTAAACAAAAAATTTGAATTTTCAGTGTTAGATTTCATTATCTTGCTATTCATAGTGTCTAAAAAAAAAAAAAAGAAGCCGGCCAGATTCTGACCGGTTTGGATATTTTTCAAAAAACTAAGAAATTCTGGGTATATTTATTAATTTGTAATTAACTTTGGATATTAATAAAAATGTCGGTACTGGAGTTTACTTTTCTTAGAAATTAAGAACCATTTAAAATTATAAGAAAAATTAAATATATATTGTTTTCCTTTAAAAAATTTAGACACATTCAAGCTAAATGTGAAGCCTAGTAGGACCTACCTTCTCCGACTGATCAACGTTGCACTCAATACCGAGCTCTTTTTCTCAATTGCAAACCATTCTCTTACAGTGGTTGAAACCGATGCAACTTATGTCAAACCAATTTCTACAAATACCCTTCTCATTTCTCCCGGGCAAACCATCAACGTTCTCCTTTCTACATATCAAACAACCCCAAATTCCTCATTTCTTATGGCAGCAAGTCCATACACAACTACAGCAGGTACATTTGACAACACAACTGTGGCCGGTATCCTAAAGTACACTGCCAAAATCTTACCGGCAATCAAACCAACTTTACCGCCTTTTAATGACACTACAACAGCCACAAATTTCAACACGAGGCTACGCAGTCTAGCAAGCCCCAGCTATCCAGCACGTGTTCCAATGAAAATTGATCGCCGCTTCTTCTTCACTGTCGGTCTTGGCACGAGCCCGTGTCCGAAGAACGCAACGTGTCAAGGACCTAATGGAACAAAGTTTGCCGCATCGGTCAACAATGTATCTTTTGTCAGCCCTTCCATAGCCATGTTGGAAGCACACTATTATCGGTTTTTGAAGGGAGTATTTACTGCCAATTTTCCTGGCGTACCATTAATTCCATTTAACTACACCGGGACCCCACCGAATAATACATTTGTGAACCATGGGACCAAGGTTGTCAAACTCGGGTTCAACACGAGTGTGGAGCTTGTGATGCAGGATACAAGCATTCAAGGAGCCGAGAGCCACCCGTTGCACCTCCATGGGCACAACTTTTTTGTGGTTGGACAAGGTTTTGGCAACTTTAACCCGAACACGGACCCGGCACGGTTTAATTTGATCGATCCGAATGAGAGGAACACTGTAAGTGTGCCATCCGGTGGCTGGGTCGCCATCCGGTGGCTAGCTGATAACCCCGGTAAGTTATACACATAGCATACTATGTTCTTTTTCCATTGGTAAATTGATCTTAATCAAGCAGTCCTAAACATATTTCCACATATATGTTATGTTAATATTTGAATAAGCTGATCATGCGAGATGAAAATATCAGTGTTACAAAAAACAAAGGACAAGCATAAAGAAGCTAAAGTGAATTATATATATCAATATAAAAGGCCGAATTTAATTTCCTCGTCAATTAATCAAAGCCCATAAATTTACATAACCATTTTTTAAATATACCAACCCACTCATTTAAGTGGTTTGATCCATAAACACAGGTGTATGGCTTATGCACTGCCACTTGGACATCCACTTCAGCTGGGGATTGTCTATGACATGGGTTGTGGAGGATGGAGCATTGTTCAACCAAAAATTGCCACCTCCGCCGTTGGATCTTCCCAAATGCTAACTCATATAGCAGCGTCAAGGGTTAAATATTTCTGCAAGAACTATTTATGACATCGATTGATTTCTACACCTTATTTCAGAGGGATGCTTTTTGCCTTCTGTTTTTGCTAAGATTGCTTTGTGTGCGACATGGCTGGGAATTGGGATGTCTTCTGTTTTCTATTTTTTGGGTTTTTTTTTTTTTCTCTCAGATGCAATTGTAACATCTATTTACTTTTGGTGTGCTGATATTTGTTCCTGGTCAATTAAATAAAGGTTTAACAAAATCAAGTTCTTCTCTGGGTGTGAGATGAATAACTATTTTGCATGTTTCTCTTAGAGCAAGACTGTAAATAAAGAGAGAATGCTAGTGACAAAATATCGCAAAAAACTTTCTGGCAAGGGAGCAAAACTTGATATCATTATCTTCTTTTTTTGTGTGTGCTCTTCTTGTAGGAACATAAAAAATAGAGAAACTCAGCTCAGATTAATTATTAGAAGTTTCATCAAAACAATCAACACCACAAGCTTGAATTTTTACATCTTAGCCTCTAATAAACTCAGAATCAAGATGATCTGAATCATCAAGAAAAGGATAATCTGTATAGCCCACAACTGGATTGGATGTATAAAAAGTCGACCGATCATACTTATTTAACCCCGCATTCATCTCAAATATTTTAACCAAGTCAGGACTAGCCAAAAACAATTTACCATATGCAACCAGATCAGTATATCCCTCTCTAACTACCTTATTTCCTCTCTCCATATCATATCCACCGGTGACTATAAATGTACCATCAAAAGCCTTCCTCATAGGTAAGAGCTTGTTAAAAGTATGTAACATACCGTCTATTTTAACAGGTTCAGGCTCGACCATACTACAATACAAAATCCGGTACTGGTTCAATGCTTGTGCCATGTAAACACCTAGTGTTTCTGGGTCTGAATCGCGGCAATCAAGGCATCTGAGTAGGGTGATAGTTGAACCCCGACTCGGTCAGATCCGATTTCTTTTGTGACTGAGTCAACTATTTCTAGTGCAAACCGACACCGGTTTTGGAGGGACCCGCCATACTGGTCGTTTCGATCATTCACGCTATCTTTTAAGAATTGGTCTACTAGGTAACCGTATGCACAATGAATTTCGACCCCGTCAAATCCTGCAAATCTGTTATGGAATAATAAACAAACAGTTCAAAAATTTGTAATTAAAATCCAAGTTATTGTTTGACAGGAAAATTTTGTAGAGAATTTTAGACATGTTATATATTCTTTTGTTTTACTATAACACAGCGCACTTAGCAAATAAAAAATTAGCAGCTTCAATTGCATTTCTTGCGGCAAGTCTAAAATCATCACCTATTTTAGGAATCTCATGAGTTGCTAAACTTCTAGGAGGTGAGAAAGCCTCGATTGTTCCATCTTGTAGAGTTAGCGGTGTTATCAGTTTATCTGTGCTTGAAATCGGTGTCTCCCCATTTGGTTGGAACTCTACAAAAGAGTTGTTTAGAAAGGAGAAGTAAAGAAATTGCAGTACAGATAGAGGACTAAAATTCATATATCTCGACGTTTAGCCCATTTCAAGAGATTTGATAGAATTACCAGAAATAATGCTTTTGAATGCTATTTGCTCTAAATCAACGGTGAATCTACCACATTCCAGCCAATACTAGTAGTACACTGGTTTATTTGTTACAAGTAAACTTATTTTTTCTCCTTCGATCACTCTTTACTTATGTATATTTCTTTTTTCTGATAAAACCGCTAAGGTACCTTTTAAATCTGATCCTTTTTCTTTTTAATTGTTTGCTTTTGTCAGGGCCAAATCAGGGTACCAACTGATGCTTCAACATAAAAGAAAGCCAATTAACACTAATATTAAATAATTGTAAAAGAAAATTACTAAAACAGTACAGATACTAAGAAATAGTAGAACATACCAAATTTAGATGCCCTTCCAACATGCCAAATCTGGCAAAAGAAAATCCCACCTTTGGCATGAACTATCTACAATAGGCTTCCAGGCTTCAACTTGTGCCTTTGACCATATGCCGGGAGTGTGTAGGTATCCTCGTGCAGTTACTGATACACCACTAGCCTCAGAGATCAGGAATCCTCCATGTGTCGCCCTCTGAGCATAGTACAGTATGGCATGCTTTTGAGGCATGTTGTTGTATGACCTCTGTCTTGTCAGTGGCGCCAAAACAATCCTGTGATGGAAACTTCTCTTTTAGACATTTCAACAAACAGCTGGTGGGAAAGACATTTATATTTTTACTGGAGTCCTCTCTGTCCACTGGAAAAGGAAAAGAGTCTAGAAGGTTTTCTTATGCAAATTAGATGGTGCGAAAAGGCTTTCCTGTGTGAAAGATCGAATTCCCCCATTTTGTATGGCGTAAGAAGAGGAGCTCTCGCCATTTGTGACGAATTTTACTTTTCTCAGTATGAACTGGAAGCCTGGGATAAACCTTGAGGTTTGACTCGTTGACTTACTTTTTTAAGGTGAGCCACAATTGTATTATCATAAAACACGGTAATAAATCGTCTTATGATTTATGAAACTCAAGCAATAGATAATACCTGATTTGCTGGCGATTGCTGGAATTAGCCTTAGATCTTCCCAATCCTTCCATATTACTGTGCGCTAAAATAAGTTTCATTTAGTAGTTGGGCTTTCTTGATAAACTGTGCTACAATAATGGCAAAATTACGGTCATGCTTATTTTCACTTACCATTTCCTACGGAGTTTGACGATTTAGTCACTTTAAGTTTATTCATAATTAAAATAAAACTTCAAATAAAAAAAATAATTAAAATAAAACACCTAATATCGTGTAATTTGGTTTAAATTTATTACCACAGCTTTTCTTTGCATAAAAATTGATGTATTTTTTTTTTAAATTACTCTAATATAATTTGTAGAAGTTTTAATTTGATTTTATTACGAGTACAACTGTCAGTCCAGAATCAGTAAAAACATCTATTATGTGTGCTTTTTTTGCGTAAAATTATGTAATTTTTAAAAAAAAATCTAATAATTAATTTTGCAAATATTATATCATATTTGAATTATAACTATTAATTTTGACAGTGTATAAGTCACACAAAAGACCATCTTGTCACGTCGTGTCACCTCACGTGAAAAAAATATTGACGTAGCATAAAAGTCACCGTGTGTTTGTGACATTACTTGTGACCCTACACAAGTATTGAGCTGATGAGTTGTGAGTTGTGACTGGTGATGCAGGTCTTTGTAATAACTAATAAGAGATTAAATTCGGATCTGCTGAGGTAACTCAAACTTTAAGTTTAGATCAAGAGCTTTGTTTTCTCACATGTGTAAAGGCGGCATGATTAGCTTGTTTTGTACCTCTTGTTCTTTCTTTTCTGTTTTTTTGGTTGAAAGTTCGTAGGCATGTGATTATAGGAGACAGAGATAGTTGTTACATGTAAAACAAATAAAAAGTTACAAGATGGTATATGAAAAACAAATAAAAAAACACACAGACACGGAGACACAGAGACATGTGCATCACGTGGATATAAATTTGATCATTCTTGTTTGATTGTAATTATAGGAGCTTAATGATTATTTTCTCTGTGTGCTTATTTGTCTTGTTTCTTCTGACAGACTACACCGAATTGCAGTTGTTCTCACTGAATCAAACTGGACTGAGAACTGAATCAACCGAACCAGGACAGTCACCGCTCAGAGAAATGTGCAACCAAGAAGACACTGAATCAAACCGAACCGAAAACTGAATCAATTAGATCGGGACAGTCACCTCTCAGAGAAACAGTCAGTGTGGAAGCCTAAAAAGAAGTAGGAGTAGAAGAAGAAGGAGATGAGCAAGCAGACAACACTGAATTTTGGTACCAAAATGAATTCATGCTATGGACGTGATGCAGGATGTGGAAAGCTTTTTTGTCTTTTTATTTTATTTTATTTTGATTTGTACGGATGGAGTAAGAAAGCGTAAATTCAAAGAAAAATAATTTGAGCAAAGAACTTAAAAATAATTCTTGCCAAATTAATATGCTTGCTTGTGTTGCAATTTCATCCGCCACAATATCATCATCAGGTCGAATTGAAAATTTGGTACTTCAACAAAAACTAAAATCACTATGCTATAAATGTTTTTGAAGAAGACTATGCTATAAATGTTTACTCTTACCTCTTTTGAACTGTTTGACTACATATCTCCTAAATTTTAATTTACTTCTGATTTGCAATTAGGTCATGCACCAACATGATATCATTGCACTTGAATTTATGCGGACTATAATTGTAGGTTTCTAATCGTTATGATATAAAAGACAATCTGATAGATCCGAATCTGTTGCGATCATTTACATGTGAACAGTACTCTGAAATTTCTACTTTTTTGATTCCAACTGTCGAATTTCTTCGAGATGCGTGCACAGAATACTAGCTGTTTTAAAATACGTACACATAAAAAGTTGAACATTTGAATTTGAAAAAGCAGAAATTTCAGAGTTATTGTTCCCGAACTTCGGATCACAGCAGATTTATTTCCCCTTTCTGATAGGTGAGTTTAATACAGATCCAAAAAACCAGGTATTTAAAATATATTATTGTGTTGGAATTTATTACTGATATATTAACTTCAAATTTTTTATGATAAACATTATTTATAAGTTTGGAATCTGATAGTTGAAATACGATCTATAGTGTATGCATTTTGTGCATATAAAAAGATGTTTTTTTTTGTGTTTGTCATTTATAAAACGGCTCTGAGCTTCCAATGATCTATAATCAATGACTTTTCATGAAATATTAAATTACACTTAAATTATATAAAATTCAAATTGCTACAATTATACAAACAAAGCATCTATAAAATCTCGAGAAATGATTTTTATTGCCGGCATCCGTTATATCATTTATAGTCCCCAAAGCAAGTTTAATGTGTGAAATTATCACAAATTGACTGGGCAACTTAAGTGTGAATATTTTGATCTCGTTTGTAATCTTTGTTGCTTTTATGGACTAAAGCACATTTTTGGTCCCAAATCAAAAATTGCAATGATTATTGTGAATCTGCATCCGTAAATGACATTTTAAAAGAAAATAGATCAAAACCAATAAGAAAATTGACTATCTGACAATCAAATAATAGGAGTTTAGGAAAGTTTTCGAAAAAAATTTGAGAAATCATGACATCTACATGTGACGAGTACATGTCTAAATAAATTAAGACTTCTACACGTAGAAAAACATAAAAAAAAAATGCATAAAATAAATAAAAGAGGCAGACTGTTTGATTGGAGGGCTAATATTCAATCTGAAATTTAATCTTTTAATTACAGTAGTTGGCGGATTATGACATCTATGTGCTTAATATAAGAATGAATATTTATCACTGAAAATTTGAATTGTGGTTATCATGGATCATTAAAATAAGAGTTTTGGTTATATTTATCATCTGACATTTAAATTTTGAATTATAAATGAAATTTTATTCTGTTAATTTATTTCTATCTTTTATTTTTTCTGTTTTTGATTCTTAATTTCAAATCACCATATAATAATACAACTTTTCTCAAAATAACACTTCACAAAATAAAAATTCGGCAATTACCTTAATCTTATAATTTCATGGAAGGTAAAAGAAAATAGTAAAGAGCTAAATGTAGCATGATTCCACGACAAATCCAAACAATAATATTTAATTAAATATTCATTAGACAGCTCAAATATACTTAAAATCAGTTCAAGTAATTATCCTCTTAATTACTCTCTTTGTTTCTTTTTCCATATTTTTCACATTTCTTTACACGTCAAATACATAGCTCAAGAACCTATTCATCTTTTCTCTCTCCAAAGCAACCCACACATTAATTCCATCCCCATTCTTCCCTGGCAAAAGCAACACAAATTCATGCATGCTAGTGACAAGTGGGCCCGCATACACAGGCCTACCCCACCCAAAATCCAGCTCATGAAAAGGCAACTTCCACCATGCACTCACAAAAAAATTTCCATCTACAATAGATGGCACCCCTCTATGCATCTCCCACCAATCTATGGCTGATCTCACATATTCACTTGAGACCCTTTGAATACCCTCTTTTACCTTTTCCACACAAAATGAAAATGGTTTTACAAGCATGTCCTCTACAACTGCACTTGCTGAAGCCGTGATTACGGCATTACCGACAAAGCTGTCGGGCAAAGGTGGTACCATTTTACCCCTTATGTCAACTGCAAATAAAACAGATGAAATCTTAGTCGGGTCATCATAATATGCTCTTGCTCTAGATTTCCATAGATGTGCCACCACTGCCTCAAAACTTGAGCACTTGACCGTTGCCTTCTCTTTTAGCATATAAATAAAATTTGAATTTAGTGACACAAGTTTAAACTGTGGGGCATCATTTAGGTTAGAAAGAGATGGTGTGACTGTGGTTTGGCTGGTTGGAGTGGTGAAGTTAGAAAAGGTTTGTTTAGTGTACTCCGTATGGTCAAATTTTATTTGGAGGGGGTTTCTTGCTTTTATGCAAGATCTATCGGTGTTTAGCACATAATTGTCTGGGGCTGTTTCATCTCCTCGACAAATGGCCGCGAGGTTCTGAAACATCTCAGCTGCAGATCGGCCATCCAATATGCTGTGATTTGTAACGAAACCAATTGAGAAGCCGCCACATTTGAATCTTGTTACCTTCACCACATGAAAAACAAAAGAAAAATGGGTTCATCAATGGATTTTACTATTGATTAAGCTACAAATTTGCAAAATTAAAAAAAGCCTCTTCCTTGATTACACATACACTGCAACAAAGTCTCCTCCGAAACGCTAAATAACTAATAATAGTACCAGAAACAGCAATAAAACAAATTAAAAAATAGAATAATAAAGCAACAAACAAGCATAACATTAATAATGTAACAATAAAAAAAAAAAAAACCAACCTGAGCTGTGAAAACCGGTGTATCAGCAAGACTGTGAAAGCCTTCCAGTTCAAAAATCAGATCACGGAATGAAGGATTTGGTGCAGAGAGATCTCCCAGTTCATCCAGTCTGAGATCAGAGCTTGCACCAACAAACAGGATACCGGCATTGTTACATACCAGTTCTAGTCTCTGTTGCAGAAGGTTAAAATTGATCCTTCCCGCCAAGAAGTAATATGGTACCAGTAATTTTTCTGAAAATGCTTTCTTTACTGTGTCAGCTATATCCAATGTTTTGTTATTGACATCCTTATTTTCCTTGAAGAAGAATAAGGTCTCAACAGGAAATGCAAGTTGTTGATCTATATTGGATAAGTAAATAGTTTCAACTGGATTTGGATTTTGTGGAGAAACTAAAGGTACTGGTGCATCTTTTTTGACCTGGAGACCAACTCTGAGATCATAACTATCCATTTTGGGATGTGGATAGAATTTCTCATGGATCTATTTAAACCATAGGATAATACAAAAGAGGCAAGAAAAGTGTGAACTGTATGGTCCCTTGATATACTCTTCCATGCAAGAGATGTCATACAAGTTCTTGGAAAAGAACTTCACATTATGTGTGACCAAGATGTTGGTACTTGCATTTAATTCTTCGAAAAATATGGAACATTTAGAGGAATTGGCAAGAGAATGGGTGAGAATTTAATCTCTGCTGGACAATGCTTGGCAGAAATCCATAGTTAATTAGAGTTTTGGACAAATGCTTGAAATAAGGTCAGTATGGCAAACTAGGGGAAAAATTGTTCGTCAATTAGTTTTAGAATTTTAGGCGTAATATTACACTACAATAAAAAAATACGGATAAGCAAATGAAAAAATACCAGTATATTAATAATCAATGTTATAATCTATTACAGGAAGCAGAACAAGACAATTGTAAACATGAAGGTAATAATTTTATTCAGAAGAACACATTAAAGAAGGAAAAATTTATAGCAAGTCAATCAATTTCCGAAAGATCCTAAACAGTTTGAATTTACTGGGTTGCAGATTGTTTCTCTTCCTCTGCCAATTCTTTTCTATAAGCTTGCAATCTCTCCTTAAACTTCTTACTCTCTTCATAATTAGCCTTTCTCTTAATAGATTTCTGAAATCACCACAAAAAAAGAACTCAACTTGAATAAAAAAAAAACATAAACTGCATAGTCTTCAGTAGATTACAAGTACTAAAACCAGATACTCTAAGTTTATACAATATTTAGTAGTTGCTTTGTTCAATGAGAGACAAAAAAGGAAGTATTCTCTCTTATATGGGATTTGGAGAAGTAATCTTCTGGGTAAAATTTACTGGAGAAGAAAAGCATTTGATTTAACATGTCTAAAACCACAGCTCCATCTTTTAGGCGGAAATACTTGAATAGATGTATTACTGGTTTTATTTTGTATGATTGAGCTAATCTTAAAGTATAATGTAAAATGAGGAATTTGTTGGGTTATTGTTTCCTTTCTAATTAATGATGTAATGATACATGGACTTCCTATAATTTTAATTTGTATGATGTAGAAACCTCCCCTTGGGAGCCTTCTATTTACAACAAAGCAAATAGTATATGTTCTTAACTTTCCCAATGGAGTAATAAGACTATATATCCATTGTTTCAACCTGAATGACAAAGTTATATTGCATGCTGTATCTCTAAGGAAAACATTCAAAATTAAAGATGAAAAAAAATGCCCTTAAATTGAAGAAAGGATAAGTAGATCACCTCCTCACGAAAACACTGATCAAGTTTAATCTTAAGATCAGTGCATTCTCCAAAGAACTTTTTCATTGGATGGTCTGTGTGGCACTTTTGAAACGCTTCAATTATCTACCAAATAAGTTACAAATAATAAGAAATCAGAAAAGGGAATAATTTCATAAAATTCAAATCAGAAAATTGTGACAGACAACTGGGAAAACATACTTCAGCACACATTGGATGCCGGTGTATTGTAAGAGGAGGATGCATCCTCGTGTGTGAAATTCAATTCCCTATAAATTTTAGAAGAAAAAGGGCATTTGTATGAACAAATAAAAAGGAAATTAAGCAAGAATCGTAGTAAACCCTGTTAAAGTGTATACAAAAGAAAGAAAAACATGTCTGTGCCAGATTTGACCATAACCACAACAAATTAGCAGATATCCCTATATGAATAGAACAACTGAAAAGAAGTCCCATCCGTACTGTTAGTTAATCATCAGGACTATACATTAAATGGATTAAGAATATCTAATAACTGATACTAAGAAACAAAGATAATCAAAGTTCAATAGTGTTTCAAGAGCATCAGATTTGTCATATATTTGCTTCCCAAAGGCTCATTTTAGTTATCATTATTTCATGGTCATCAGGTAGTTGGCGACTAATGTTTTCAAGGTGTACTGGCAAACATAAAGAAACAAATAAAGATATTCTTTCTCAAAACTTTTCATTTGCAGTTACTAAAATGATAAATAGCTTTGCTATTTAACAAAAAAATGGGGTCTTTTTTTTACGAACTTCCTTAAAAAACTGTCTATGATTCCACGAGCCAGCCAATGATGAGTGTATGATTTGGTACCAGCAAAGCATCACTTTGATAAACCATACCAGACCAGACCAGTGAAGTACCAGTACAAATATGGCACTTGACCGTGTAATCCTGTAAATCCTTAAAAATATATGGGCAGGACACTGCTCGAACTGAAAACAAACACTTATAAACAGGTGGAGCGAGCCCCAATTGTAGTGTTTGTGAAGAACCGTACTTAAAATTAAGACCTTAATGACTTAAACCATTAAACCATAGCACTAGCCACTAGGATGCAATAATCAGACCAATGTTGCGTTGCTACCATCCTTTGGAATATTTATCTATCGGCACTTTAACGACCCGGTTGTTCGGCGATTTTCCAAATTTTTTCAAGCCGACTGGCCGAGTGCGTTTTGGTCGAAAGAACCATTGAATCGAAAAAGACTCACCTTATGTCCGAGTTACGCCGATTCTTGCTTACTGATTTTCTTTACAGATTCTTCAATGGTGGATGTGATCGATAACTTGGGCGTCGGCCGTCAAGTACGTTTCGTTAATCAAAAGGAGAAAGAAAATGGGTTTCGGTCTGGGGTGTGATCCGGTTCGGATCCCCTGCACTACCTTACCGCTTGATTTTGAAATCCACACCGTCCGATCAAAATCCGAACCAATCCGATGAGGCTGGGATCCAATGGTCACTCCATAGGCAGTTCAAGAAAGAAAATTAAACAGCGATTTCCTTGGGCCATACAGTTTTGGAAAAATAAATAAAAACAACCGATGTTTTTGGGCCATACATTTGGTAGGGAAAAAAAAAGACGAACCGGCTCGGACTAAGTGATCGATTCTCCAGTAGCGGATCCTACGGTGAAAGACTAGTGATTGTTGGACTAGTCAGCAATTATTATTTTTTTATTAATTTAATTGAATGAGCATCTCAATAAGTTTGCACATTGAATTGCTAAATTTTATTTGACACTTTCAAAATTCATATTGACACTTTCATTTACTTTCACTAAATGAAAGTTTTTATCTCTGTTAATTTTCACTCTCTCACAACCAATGAAATTCACTGTTCTGACATTAAAAGCAATTGCTTCTCAATTGCATGGATGTAGGAGTTATAAAAATAAAGTTTGAAATTAATTTCTCTTTATTCTTTGACAGTTGTTTGAAACTGCTAATTAATTTTATGGATGGAGATGCTCAAAGATACAGATTACAGATATAAATTTGTCTTTATTTATTTAAATTTCAAAAAAATTATATACACGTACTATATTGAAGAAACGTTTTGTCTTTAATATAATTTTCAAAAAACCTACTTTCTATATATATTATTTTTCTCTGTTTTTTTTAGCACAAATCCAAAATACTTCGGAAAAAAATCTAGTTGATTAAAGGACTCGACCGATTCTTATCAATTCGTCTGATCATCCCATTTCATAGCTAAAATGTCAAGTTCGATTCTGGTTTGAGTTTCAGAAAGACGCCATTGACTTGGTTATTTCAGTTTTGTAAGCACCACAAAAATGTATCGATAAGACGGGTTTGTCTTCTCACTAATTTTTTTTTTTTACAACAACGAACTTCACAGAGTTGAAAAAAATTCAGATGCATTTCTATTCTATTGGTGTGTGTACATAAAATCATGTACAAGGCCGGCTACAATTAATTTAGATTATATTGTGAGTATTTTGTTTTTTGATGCACCTAATAATTTTTGTACATATCTTTTAAAAGTAAATTAATTCTTGTATAATTTATTCACCATGATACTTGTGTATTTACTATTGTAATTTTCACTAGTACGAAATGTTCAAATACCATGCATAATAACATGTGTATTAGTATTGAGTCCGGCTAGTATGACATCGGTGTCATATGACACCAACTACAAAATTGATTGGATAGACTTCAAACGACTAATCTGAACCGTTCAAACTGATTTACTTTATGAGTGATGCGTTTATATGCAAAAAATTTATATTTTCTAGTTATTTTAGTATCAAATCAAGCGGTCAAAAATGTTGAAAAATGAATGCATTAGAATTAACTTAAAAACTCACACATTTGACCGCTTGACTTGATACTAAATAAATTCAAAAAATTATGAATTTTGCATGTAAACACACAACTAATGAAATAGATCGGTTTGAACGGTTTGGATTCACCGTTTGAAGTTGATTCGATAGGTTTTGGAGTTGGTGTTATATAGGCTGAAATGACACTGATGTCATACTAGTCAGACTCATTAGTATTTGTAAAGGGTTAATTCTCAAACTCATTTTTTTCATTGAATACATCTTACTTGTGCACAGTAAAGTAATTATATATGTATTGTTAAGAAATAAGCATATTTTATATATTACAATAATAGAACTAAAAAAATATATTTTCTTCAACATTTGGTCTCTCTAGTTCTAGTATATAAGTGTCTTATATATGGTGGGAGAGATTGGAAATGTCACCTTTTATATATAAGTGTAACATGGATAAAATTTTAACATTTAAGTAAATAAATTGATGTTCTATAATCATCATTAGCTCTTCAATTTTTTTTTTTATTGTTGTAAAAAAAGTTCTCTTTTGATGGTTCAAAGCATATATGTCTTTTTGACATGATCAGGCATACACATGCAGTTAAAATTAATATCAAGAGACATGCAATAAGTTTTTATTGAAAAATAGTATCAAAAGAAGTTTTGCATGTGTGCTGGAGTGAGGATTTTTGAATGATATGTCATACAAATGTTAAAAAATTCTTATTTAAAATATCTCATGAGTTATGTAAATGATGCTTATTAGAGGTCAAAATGGAGCGGATAGTAGTAAAACTATATCCATATTCTTTTTTAATTTTTTGGATACTGATACGTATTGGATATCAACCAAATACGGATGCAAATGATCGGATTGGATATTTATTAAAATAATATAAAAATTTATTAAAAAATACTAAAGTTCATAATATTTATCTATGAATAACAATATTTTTCATAATATATATTAAAATATATGATATATATCTATTATTCGATACGGATAATTGAAACGTAAAACCATATCAATATTCATATCCACACGGATATTCGGATACGGATATCTACATCTAATTTTTAGAATACAGATTGGATATTATTTATACCATTTTCACCCCTATGCTTACAACTTATTATATATACGAAAAAAGTTAAAAATGTGCTATCAAAGAAGTCTACTTTAATTATATTTGTGATTTTGAACATGTCCTGGATTTTTAATGAGAAATTAGAGAAAATCAATATAATATGATCATAATTCAGAACTCTGAGTGATTTTTGAAGTTTGTTAATCAACTCAGAATATGATCATAATTCAGAAAATCAATATATTAAAAATACATGCACCAATCCAACCTAATTAAATATACAACTTTGTATTATCTTTACTACGACGACGTACTCACAGTGTGTTAATCAATTTATAAGATCACAAACAATTAGAAAAGAAAAAAAAAAACTATTATTCTCAATTAAATTAATCTAACTTTTATGTCTATTAATCGAGTTTTACGTCCATCTAGATCACTTATGACAAATGGAAAAAAAGATAAGATTGGATCAAGTGATAAAAATTGATCAAAGGAAAAAATGACTAGTTTAATTTTAATAAGTTAGATAAATATTATATAGATAGATATTAATTTGTTAATAAATAATATAGAGAGTCAATTGCAGTATATAATAAACAAATGTATTACTGTATTACAATTGTTTTTATTACAATAAGTCTTAAAAATTGAAAGTTTGAGCCTTAAAAAGTCTAAATGTTTGGTGAAATTAACATAACTTGTTTGACACTGTTGAAATTTATGTAATTGAAGTTTTTATATGTAAATTATTTTTTTAAATTGTATTGGTAAATAGTAGATATTTGGTTATATGTGTAATTAAATGAATATTTCAAACTTCCATCAATTTTAACATGTTTCCATTTAATTTATATATATTTGTACAACATAAATAATTAAAATGTTCCGTAGAGTGTCATATACATTTTATTGCTAAAATTATATTTCTCATTTTGTTCCTAAAACAATTAATTGAATTTTTAACAATATATATTCAGTGTGAACTGGGATGTTAACAAATTCATTCATGAACATATATGGGTTTTAGAACTTAAATATTTGCTTCGTTTGGTACATAGAAAAAATTAACGGTTTGAACGAATGAATTCAATAAAATTTTAAACACGAGTGTAGTAAAAGAGTTGTCATATCTCTTAATTAATTAAAAATGATATTGTTTTAAAAGAATTAAAAATCCGGGACAGGCACAAAAGATCTCCGAAAAACTGCTTTAACGAGTTTCCTTTGGCAGGAACAATTTATTTTTCAATTTTTCACAGTTTCTGTTTCATCGATCCGTGTGTTTCTAGTATTACACAAATGATTAATTGACAACTGAAGGTGGGGATCGTTACATTGTCAAACGGGGCCCGGATTCTCTAAAGTAACCCAATCTTTGGGTTTTCGATTGAGACCATCCGATTCGAATTCGTCGCTCGAGATTGTCTCGAGATTTGAATTCATCGTCGGGATATGTGCGCACACTTCACGGATGAATTATTTTCACGGATTCGAATCAGTCGATCTCGCTCCAAAACCCAAAGATTGGGTTACTTCACTGGATCCGAATTGTTGTCAAACGACCCCACACCAGAATTTGCAAAATCCTGCATTGATGTGCTTGATTTCATTATTTTAGTTGTGAGATTTTTCCTCTTGCCTCCAATTTGGCATAAGACTGCAATCTCCAAACCATGTTTTACTATATATATATATATATATATACACACACACTTCACGCTCATATTTTCATTTTAAAAATCCAAACAGCCATTCTGAACCACTCAACATGTTCTCTATATTGAAATGTGCTTGAAGACTAAATTTTATATTTTTTGGAATTTTTTTATTATTTATTAAGCCACTTTGAAAATCGCTGATTCGATGGTCCAGAAATTTTTACTGTTCACAGTGGATCAGCGATTTCAAAGTGACTTAATAAATAGTAAAAAAATTCAAAAAAATATAAAATTTAGTCTCCAAGCACATTTCAATATAGAGAACATGTTGAGCGGTTTGAATCGGTTGTTTGAATTTTCAAAATAAAAATATGACGTGAAGCAACTCACCATAGTCTATATATATATATATATATATAGAGTAGAACTAGGGTGCTCCTAAGCTCACCAAGCCCTTCGTGAGCGCGACTCTAAAACCTATCAAATTGACTTCAAACGACATTTTCAAACCGTTAGATGTTCAATCTATATTAAAATGTGCTTGGAGACCAAATTTTACATTTTTTGGAATTTTTTTACTATTTATTAAGATGGTTTGAAAATCGCTGTTTTTATTAAAATTCTGCACCATTGGAAAACAGCGATTTTCAAACCATCTTAATAAATAGTAAAAAAATTCCAAAAAATGTAAAATTTGGTCTCCAAGCACATTTTAATATAGATTGAACATCTAACAGTTTGGAAATGTCGTTTGAAGTCAATTTGATAGGTTTTAGAGTCGCGCTCACGAAGGGCTTGGTGAGCTTAGGAGCACCCTAGTTCTACTCATATATATATATATATATATATATATATATATATAGTCTCTCTAGGTTTTTGAGTAGAATGAATAAAAAATGTATTAAGATAGAATATAGGGATTTGGATCTAAAGCGCCAACTCTGTTTGATGAGAATCTCCACATGTAGTTTCGTTTTTCTAGAAAGGAAACAGTTATATATATATACATGGTAGTGAAAGAATGCAATAATAATAAAAAAAAAAAAAGCAGAAACACGATGATATATATAATTCGTAGTCTTTTAATCCAAATTAATTTGTCAAGTCACATATATTTCAGCCAAAATTAAAAAATAAATAAAAATAAAAATTAAGAACAACATTTCTTCTTTTATTTACATAAACAATAAATAAACACACCTTAGAGGAGCTTCATCAGTTTGCTCCTCCTTTACAGAAACAAACATTAATTAATTTCACCCTTACCTTAATTATTCCAAACCATGCACATAACATGTATACATAATTAAACATCAAATCAACAGACACTAACAAATGATATAAAACGCTACCTTCACTTCCCCTGATAAGCACCACCCCACAAATCCATCTCCCCTCCCCTCGGAGCCGACATCTGGTTCATCTGTTGCACCGCACTGGTACCACCATAGCCATCCATCACTGCCCATTCATTGCCGCCCTGCTGATCATCCCTACTCTCGCTGCAATCCTGTATCCCAGTTTCAAGCCTGGTCGGTTCATTCGGAAGCACTGAGAAACCAAAGCCAGTTGTAGGCCTGTGATTTGTCAACAGGTCCTGAACTTGTACTTGGACCTGTGAGTAAGATTCAGGTGGAGCCAGTTGGGGGTAGTAGAGAGGATTGTGCGGGTGGTGGTACGGGTTGTGGGTATAGTGCGGGTATGCATAATGATGAGAGGCTAGTAGGGTTCTAGCTTGATCAGGACTCATCGAGCCGTTTGCACGCATTTGTGCTTCTGCATCCTGACCTGTGGCCCCCTCCCCAGTGACTTTGAAAAAACACTTTTTCTTGAATACACGGCAAACGACCCACCCATCCTCCTGTAAAAGTTACAGTGAAAGAAAAATTATTATACAATGAGTGCAGTAAAATTTTAGTATGGTTATTTCTTAATTATTTGCATTAAATGGATGAAGGAAGCATCCTGTAACCACAGAAAATGGCTCAATCTAAGAGGATGCTTAAAAATTCACTCTTAAGTTGTCTTAAAAGTAATTATATTCCTCAATTAGTAGATCCTAGTTGGGTAACTTAGTGTCACATAACCAACAGTAGTATGACATGAGTAATTTCCTTAATATCATAAAATCTTTCAGTAGAACATGAAATGATCTAACTGTATCACTTGATCAATGCCTCACAAAACCATAATTTAACTCCCGAGTTTAATTAACTCACGTTGAAAGAAAAATGGTTTTTAATTTTTCTTCAAAAATTTAAATCAATTAATTAAAGGAAGCAGCAGCTTACACAAGTGCCTCCTTGAGATTCATCGGTCTCTTCAAGCCGGTACTCGTGCATGATCCAATCAGTCTTCTGGCCATGAGGAGCACGACCCCGATAAAAAACTAGGGTTTTCCTCATGCCAATTTTGCTATAGCTATTTCTGATGCACTTGTCGCGCCCAGTGGCCTTCCAAAACCCTGCGTTAGTGGCCCGGTTGGTCCTTGAGCCAGTTGGGTACTTGCGGTCCTTGTGGCTGAAGAAGTACCACTCGTTCTGCGGCGCAGATCCGATTTTACATCTCTCTGCATGCAACAGTAAATTGTTAGTATGCGTGTTTGTGTAGTTCATATGCTCACAGGAGCACACAAAGAGAGATAAGTACAGTTAATATCATGCATGAGCTAACTAACAGTACTGTGCGCTAGTTTTTCAAGATTATGGAATTAATAGCGTGATTTATATTGATATAGAAGTAGCACCTTTTTTTTGTCATTTTTTTTTAATTTTACTCTACACAACGTACTCCGATGAAAACACTAAAATTCAAAATTATTCAGCATTTAACAGTCTAATTACTTTTAAATTAGCAGTGACATAATAATTATGCCATTTTGGTTAGTCAAGAAAATTTTTGTTGGTGAAGTATTGAATATTTGATATAAAACCATGTATTTAAAAGAACTAGCTAGAAAGAAGAATTACGAGAAGACAATACGATTAATTCTGAATTATTCACAGAGTAATTTAGATAACAAATTAAGGTATTATGAGGTAGTTAAGTACTTAACCCTGAACTAAATTTAAAGGTAGAAAATTAGAATTGATTACAATTCGGCTAGCTGTAGAAGAATCAAACTAATATTTGGTTAAGTTACAAAATAAGTACAAGGAACTTCTTATATTAATCCTAATTAATATTACGAAACTAATTACATATGCTTACCTTGCAAATCCCAAGGTTCAATCTTATTCAAATCAATTTCCCTGATCACCTCAAGATCAAACTTCTCAAAGGAGACCTTTTTCTTCAGGTAGTACAGCAGCAGCTCCTCATCCGTTGGATGAAAGCGAAACCCTGGCGGGACACCGTTGTTGCTCGAAGAATTAGAAGATGAAGCCATTGCCAATTCTTCATGCATAAACTTGACCAAAGCTTATTTTCTACGTAGAAGGTTTGAGAATGGCATGAAATCTTCTTTCTTATAAAGATTGTTCTATAGTTTATATTAAATGCACTTTTGCACATTTGCCCCTGAGACTTTCCTAGCTATGTGATTTGAATTTCAACGTTTTAACCTATAGACTGTTTTGTATAACTTGGAAAAATATAGTATTTATTTACGTGTATATATACTCAAGCTTAACTAGCTAGGTATTATAGATATATCAACATGCGCGCATATAGATAGCTTATAAATTCAAGATTATGCTTTTGTTATTATGAAGTTGCTTAACTAGTATAAGCTATATGGTGGTATATTTGTATTGTCAACAGTACACTTAAATTAAGATTGGATGACTAACTTTGTACGTTGAATATAATTGTCGACCTAGCTAGCTATATATGATAAAATTGGTTAGGAATTGTTTGACAACTATTTATGTTCACTATTATTAAATAAAATATAGTTTCAAAACCAGGCATTATAGAAATGATTTATATGACACCAATTTTGTGCATGTTTTATCGATCATCAAGTAGCTTAAATTAATTTTCAATAATTTTAAATTAATAGTTCGGGGAGCATGCATCATCAAATAATAAAAGTGCTTGAAAGTTTATTCGTAATCTATCTATATATCCAATTTATACATTTACTTTTTTTAATGTTAAATCTAGTTTCGATAGATTTGAAAAATATTAATTATGAAGATTGTCAACATATACACAGTTATCAAGTGATCCCTCCCGATGAATTGTACGTACCAAAATGCTCTCATTCTGCTTCTTCAATGTTGTGTTTCTTCAAAAAGAACTCCAAAATAAACAAATTTTTTTTTAAGGTTAGCAGTTTTAATTGTCAATTAACAATTTCATTGATAAAAAATGTATTTATAATAGATCAAATGACCGTAATTTCTAAATTTATTTTTTTATTTTCATAAAATCTTCTCACCTAATCTAGTATTCTAATCCTCATCTCGCTCCACGACCAGATCCGCTTCTTCGACTGCCGTCGCGCTCCGACGGCAACCGGATCTACTCATCGTCGCGCTCCAATCAAAATGTTGATCACCGTAATACTTTAATAGCCATCTCGCTCCACGACCGGATCCGCTTCTTCGATCGTCGTCGCACTCCGACGCAACTGGATCTACTCATCGTCGCGCTCAAATCGAGATGTTAATCGTTGTAATACTTTCATCGACATCTCGCTCCACGACCGGATCCGCTTCTTCGACCACCGCCGCTGTCCGACAACGGTCGAATCTACTAACCGTCACGCTCCAATCGAGATGGGGACTCTACACTTCGAGCTCTGACAATACCGCACTCCCGGCTCCAATCAGCTCCTCTCGGCTCCGGTTCCTCCCCCTCCCTCATTCTTCTCTCCGCTCGAGAAGGTAGAACCGAGAGAGAGGGGGTGTTGTGTCGCAGATGAGAACTAGAAAGTGTGAAAAAAAATAGGAGGAGAATGGCGGCTATCAAAACCCTAGATTTTTTAGTCGATGTTGAATCGCCTGATTTTCGCTCCGCTCCAAAATAAACAAGTTAAAACAAATAAAACTATTTGTAGTTTTGCTGTGTAATTGATGTCAGCTTGCATTAATTTGATTTTGCCTAATCATACAATGATTAAACATTAAGCTAACTTTGCTGGCAATTATCCTGATTTTAATTTTCAGGTTAGTGTGTATACATCTATTACTCAATGTTGTTTGGCTTGAAATAAACACTAGTGTCTAGTGATCCTGATAATCTAGCGCAAGTGTGCATCAACAATTAAGAATCTCGCATACCATATTGTAGTTCCTAATAACTTAGCGGTATCATTTTAGTTCTACTATTTATTATCTCACTTAAAGTTATATATGTGAAATTTTCGTACTTGTACGTTGAATATCTGTGTGCCAAAAATGGTTCATTCCATGATAAGTATCTTGGAAATTTTACCTCCTAATCGAAATAAATTACAAAGGAGGAAAAGCAAAAGGGAATTCTCGCTGAACCAAATTTCACTATCAGAAGTGCTGGATGAACATGAAAATAAAAGATTTGATGAGATTCCGTAGGACAGAACTAATGCTAGCTGTAAAATCACACAAAACGAGGAATTTGGTGAGTATAGAATTTGTGGAGGGTAAATGACCTCTATATATGTTCTATCTCTTCATCTTGCACAAGTTTCTTGCACGAGCTGATAAAGAAGCTAAGCTAGCTAGCTCCAACCAGATCATTGACCGTCTTATTCTCCTTAATTTCCGATATTTATTAAATTTTAGAATTTGTTTGAACAATTCAGTTAGTTATTTCTTGATTTTGTCAAACCCTAATTTGAGTTTAGTGGTAGTTTGGTAAATTAGATGAATTTTTTTTTTTATAATTACTTTTGTGTGTTAATCACTATAATTGAATTCTCTTCTTCTAGCATTTGGTGACAGCCGATTAGAAAAAAAATTAATTGTAAATGGAATCAATTCAACTCTATTCTAGCTACTGAGTTAAAGTGATATATTGTCAAAATACAAAAACCATAAACATTTAACAATTGTATAGAAATGGTAATTAAAAGTTTGGAGGACCGTTTTGTAATCTCTAAATATAGAAAAGGCGTTGAAGTCATATATATGTCCAATATATTGTTAATTTTGTATACGCACAGTACTGTCAGAGAATTCAACGTTTAATATTTTTTGACAGACAAAAAAAAATTCTTTATACATTACTATTGTCAAAATACACCAAAATCATAAATTTGTAACACTTCTACGGAAAGGGTAATTAAAAGTTTGGAGGACGGTTTTGTAAATTTTTCTCTAATATATAATAGAAAAGGAGTTGACGACGTTAGCCACGGCGATGGGTAAGGGCTAAAAAGCTAGCAAACGTAGAAAACAAGTCAAGGGGGGAATAGGGAGATATATATAGTCAGCTTCATTAATTATTTGATGTGATTTAATTACGGAGGTGGTTATTTTTCTAATCCAAAAACGATCCCGATGCCCTTGGAAAAATAAAATTATTCTTTCATATTAAACGGGGCTTTTATTAGAACTAGATTGCCTCGAAAGCAAGCCCATGCATCATGCAAGCATGCATATATGCAATTTATACCGCTAGCTGTTGCCTTAGTACCTAGCCATAAGAGCTTAATTAATTTAGAGTTCATTTTATATATACTATCTTTTTGCTATGTATATGTGACTATGCATATATATATATATATATATATATATGAGTGAGGCTACGGTGCTATGCATAGCATGGATTGGTCCGTGCTACGGCTCAATATTTGAATTTTTAAAATTCTAACGGTCGATCCAAAACGTTCAACATGATTATCAAATGAATATGTACTTGCAAATCAAATTTTACATTTTTTCGAATTTTTTTACTATTTTTTTAGCTAGGTAGAAAATCACTGTTTTTGGATGGTCCAAAATTTTCAGATCAAGTGATTTTCTACCTATATAAAAAATAGTAAAAAAATTCGAAAAAATGTAAAATTTGGTTTGCAAGTATATATTCATTTATAATCATGTTGAATGGTTCGGATCGACCGTTAGAATTTTGAAAACTCAAATATTGAGCCGTAGCACAGACCAAACCGTGCTATGCATAGTACCGTAGCCTCATTCTCTCTCTCTATATATATATATAGAGAGAGAGAGAGAGAGAATGGCTAATATATAAACGTTTGTTCCTGGACTCAGGAATAATTAGTTCGGTTCAACGATTTTCAAAGTCCAAACAATTGATCCAAATCGTTAGATATTCAATCTATATTAAAATGTGCTTGGAGACCAAATTTTACATTTTTTAGAATTTTTTAATATTTATTAAGCTAGTTTGAAAACCGCTAATTTTATTAAACTTATGCTCCATTGAAAAACAGCGGTTTTCAAACCAGCTTAATAAATAATAAAAACATTTTAAAAAATGTAAAATTTGGTCTCCAAGTACATTTTAATA
The DNA here is from genome assembly GCA_025461045.1 of Carex parvula. Lineage (NCBI taxonomy): Eukaryota > Viridiplantae > Streptophyta > Magnoliopsida > Poales > Cyperaceae > Carex > Carex parvula. Next base: position 174,846 of record JAJGRW010000290.1, on the reverse strand, counting down.
TAGATTGAATATCTAACAGTTTGGATCGACTGTTTGGACTTTGAAAATCGAAGAACCGAACCGTTTGTTCCTGAGTCCAGGAACAAACGTTTGTATATTAGCCATTCTCTCTCTCTCTCTCTCTCTCTCTCTCTCTATATATATATATATATTTCTTTGTGGTCAATATAGAGTATCCACTAGATCGAGTACCTGCCCTCATTAAAATTAAGTTGTCCACATTTATAATTTAATTTCTTGAATGATTTGTAAAAATTTCTTATTATAATTATTTATAAGAGCACTAAGGGAAGATATCATATGCAAAAAGTTGGAATTAATTACATTGATGAATAATTGATCATATGCTGAATAAAGCAGTTTGATCAACCAAACGGTGAGCAAATTAAACCAACTTTTACTGTGCACCCATATTGTAGTCATATTTCATGTACTTTGCACACAGCCGTACCATCAATTTAAACTTTCTTTGTGCACAATTAAGCCACAACATGAAGTTTCAAATGGTGATGTAATAAGAGAAGTAAGACACAATAAACTTATTGTTCCAACAACCTGCTTAGGTAAAAGCAAAGCTAGTTACTCTATGATTTTACCTTGGTAAATGAGATACGGCTATGGTAATTATTTCCAATTAAGTGCACCCCCAAAGTATACATAGCTGTGATCAGTACAAATATAACATGAAACAGTAATTAATTATACAGACTGCACTGCAGTTAAGTAATTAGCACTGTCACTATATATATAGTTTTTCTGTCTCAGAGCTATTGGAAAATGATAAAAAGGATTGCAGAACTAATTACAAGTTAGAATATATAAGATAAAATGAGATAGGTAGGAATAAATAGTTTCATCTTTCTAATTCTGTATCTTACAATATGATAATTTTGTTCAATTGTAATCTTGCATATGTACGATGGTGCTTTGAAATATAACTAGTACATATGTCCAAGAGGTATTGTAAAAAATCTTACATAAATTAGTGGTCCATTTCTGTAAGTTTAAATCTTAATAAGTAATCTGCGTGTGTGTGTTGTGTGTGTGTGTGTGTGTGTACAGTATATTATATCAAAAGTTTTTTCACAATTTAACTGTTTTAATTGCTAATTTGTAAGAAGAAGAAGATTTTCAATTGAATTCTATACTTCAATGCAATATAATAGTTTCTCCCATTAAATATTCTTGCAGGTCATGAAGATTTTAATCTGAGATCGAGTATGAAACACTATTTAATTTTCTTCTAAATTCATCATCTGATATGTTCAATTATCCAGAGGAATTGAAGGTTAATTAAATAGTTGGTATTATCAAATATGTAGGGATCGAGAAAAGGGATTCCATGTAATTAACATCTACAACAAATTCAGGTAATTACACCAAAATAATAAATATAAACAGTATTTACTAATACAACGTCGTCTGGTATTAGGCAGTTAATTAAACCCTAAAACCTGGAATTAATTTATCTCGGACTTAGCGTAATTAGTTAGAGATTGCACGCACTTGCGCATGTGCACACCCTTAATTCTCACTTATAAAGTAAAGTATATTTTGTTGACATACTTGCCTGATCAGTTGACATCCCTTTCTCTTGAATTTAATCTTTTCTTGGATCTGCAACCATGCTTTATATTGCGCTATGGAATTGTTGGTTTCAGTAGCAAATCCATTTTTTTTTAATAAACCCATGAGCAAGTGAGTTACTACACTGCAGTAAATACATGCACCAAATTTCCCAAAAAAAATAATCAATTACAATTTACAACACAGTTTTTGATCTGGGTTTTTGTTATTAATTTGTTACCCATTTGTGCATCTCATTATATATTACCATGTTTTGGGCTTATATATAATCTTATGTGACCAGAGACGGGTGTAGTAAGGCAGTATGGGGTCAATTAACTTTCATTTTTTTTATATTAATATATAATTTTGTATATAATTTACAGTAAAATATCATAAAATGGTAAAAATAATCTTCATTTTCCATAAGAAAATTTTATATAATTGACCTCCACATATATATATATATATATATGTATATATTTGATTTCCATATATAGTTTGAAAAATCTGGCTATGCTCCTGTATGTGACTGTAGTTATATCACTTAAAGAGTACTATCAATTGCTACTATTGAAAACATAACACAAGACAGCATTTAGTAGAGATAATTTTGGACTCCTTGGTGAGAACTAAACATAAAAGTATGCATATGAAACTAAATTAAGTGCGTATATTTAAATAATACAGACAAATTTTTATTCAGTGCTCTAAGTTCAAAAGCATATAAAGTTTCACGTTTGGAGTCCAATGAATTGGATGAGATGTGTTTATGTGTTTGCCATGCATGGATAATAATAAAAATTGTCCTTGGCAGCTTCTGCCAAATTATAAAAAAAAATATATTTGATGCATGTTATTTATGCACATATAGAACTATTTGATACATTCAACAGTTTGAACTCAGTGATATTAATTTGATGCATTATCGTCAAATGTTAAGTAATTAAGTTGCAAAAAAATAATTTATAATTAACATGCATGTCATCTATTTTATATGTATATATAAAACAGGTTTGCAAACTTATGTTTTGATTTTATAATACTTTTGGATTATTGTTAAGTAGTCTCTTGTATGTTAATTATTTTCTATATATAATGCGCGCGTACATGCAAAATACAATACATGTTTGCATATGGTTCCAGATAATTTTGGCCAATAAGTCAACAAATTAATTTATTTGAAATCTGTGATGATTAGGTAAATGCATGTCTATCAAAATTAAAAATTAAAAATGTTTTTATGATAAAAAAATTCATTAATTAGATATATCATATATCGACTATGATGCTGTCGAAACCAAGAAATCATCATTTAATCACTGACCAAATAATTTTCAATTTGACATAAACTTGATATATGATTTATTTAATTTAAAAAAATACATCTATAATTTAAATTTCAAACTTTTATAAATTTAACGTGGCTTAATTCACATTATTGTCAAAAAACATTGATCGTTAATTAATTAATATATATCCCGATTTAATTGTGTAAACCGGAAACCCGGTCGCTGATGCCCCTTTCTGCTGTAGTGTTGGCATACACCAAATGAAGACAATGAGAGTGTGTTTAATTTGCATGGCTTAACTAAATTAAAAGCTATACAAAAAATGTATCTCACGATACAATCTGTTCTAACTAATCTTCAATAGATTAATTAGAACACCCGGCCCTTAGTCCTGATTAATTATCCTAGCATAGCATGACACTGTTTGAGTACAAATTAGGGTTCCTGCATGTGATTTGTGAACATGCAAAAGCAGTTAGCGAAATATGATAGAATTTTAAATAGTTTCTTGTGCACTTTTACTTAATACACACTCATGCATCCTACGTACGTAATTTTCCAAGTTACAAGGTTCTTAATTTAACTTATATTAAGATATACAAATCATTTAGTTACATTTCAAATACTTCAGAAAGATAAATATGATCTCCTTTCATATGGAATTATATATATATATATATATAAGCAACTTAATTTTCATACTAAAACTAATTTTAAAATTCTGATTCTCATTTCATTAAAAAAAAAACATTTTAAAATTACTAGTACTAATTATTCAAATATCAAAAAGTTGTCAATTCAATACAAATTTATTTTTGGAAAAAGTTGGCTTCCATGACAGTAACTTGCAGCTATATGAAGTTTGACCTGTGACTTTGTGTTCCTTTATTTTATTTTAAAAATTTATGCGCGTAAGAAAAAAATGAACCGACCATGCATTTCATCAAAGAAGCCGCAAAGCAGCCGCCGATCCGTACTGAATTATCGCCAACTACGTATCTCATAAGAAATTTTTTTAATTCTGTAGTATATAACGTCAAACTAACTAGAGCTATTTAAATAAGTAATCTGCTAAGATTTTAATTAATATAACTAATCTATATATATGCCATGATGGAACCTGACATGAAAAAACAACATGATTTTGACACATGACATGATCGAAAGTGATTATTTTTTATTATTTATTTCCTCCTCTAAAGTTTGATTTTACGTATTTTCCTCTCTAAATTTCAAAAACTCACAAATTTATCTATTTTAATATCTTTTATATTAAAACTCATTCTAAAATTTTAAAATACCCATTTTATCTTTTATTAAAAGCATATAAAAGCCCATCAAATTCAAATTTGAATCTAAAGGGTTCTATGATGGAACATGACCTGAAAAAACAACATATTCTGACACATGACATGATCGAAGTGACTATTTTTTTACGTGACATGATTTGTCAAAAATGACGAGGCAAAACCATATCACGTTTGGTTACGTTGTAACTTGATGTGACGTGCTGGCTTACTACAACGCGTTAAATGTAATATATAACTTTTTTCTAATAGGATTTTAAATTGTTCATTGGAAAAGATGAAAAAATCCCAAAAATTATGGACAAAATTACAAAAAATATCGTCAAATAAATAAAAAAATGAAATTTGTTTGTCATGTTATATAAATTATTTTCCGGATTTTATATTGCTGATTAAAAATTGAAAATTCCTTGAATTGTGAAAAAAAAAAATTTCAAGTGAAGAAATTTTTTATGTTTTTTGCTACATTTTACGTTGTAAAAAAATTATCATTTTTTTGTTGAGCTGTAAATCGATTTAAAAGTTTGAAACTATGTAAACTATGTGACATAATAATGTTTATAAATTTGGAAGGTGTTTAAAAAAATTGTGAATTGTTTAAAATAAATATTTTTTAATATCTGTGATATTTTGTGATGTTATACTAATTTTTGCTGAAAGGAGCACGTCAGCACGATTAGCAATGGACAGTCCAGATTACTCCCAGTAACTCAATCTGGTGCCTGTAAAAACTAGAGGGCTCGATTTGAGATTCGTACCAGGTTAAAAGAAAGGTCCAGATCTATTTTTGTCAGTCAGGTACCTAGGAGATCCAAATTCACCTATGCCATGACATATCTCTGTTAGGAATTAATAAACTTAATTATTAGTCAAATGTATTAGTTAATTGTTCGAACCATCTAGAATTGTCATGAATGTAATAGTTATTGTTGAAATTATCTAGAAATCATATTGCAGTCTTCTAATTTGTCTTGAAAGATGAAAAACGTGTATAAGAAATAGAGAGGGTTAATGATAGGTTTAAATGTCAGTTAGTGATAGTAGAGTGTGTAAAAAGTTCATATGAATCTATATAATGTGTAATATAAGAGAGTAGCTAGGAGAATATTGATAATACGAATAAATTTTCTATCATAAAATGTTCTCTCTTCCACTATTAAATATATTAAGTTTGTGTCAAAATATTAAATCGATTCTATGAATCTCACACGTAGCCTTACGTTTCTAACATAATCTGACGCGGCGTATCCTTTTTCTTTCTCGTTATATTAGTCAACCCCCATATTCGTCCAATATATTATCTGGATTCTGGATTCTGGAGTGTTTCTGAGGCAATTTTGGACAGGAAAGTTGTAACCTCCTGTTGATTGTATGCTAGCTGTTTTGTTTGAATAATCCTCAGCAGAGGCTGCTGGGTTGGATTGTATGCTAGCTGTTGTTATTATATAAAGGAGAAAGTTAGAAACCATCAAAATTATGATATCTTGTCAGAATGTTACATTATGTATCATCATATTATTTACAAATTAAAAAACAGAGAACTATATGATGATGTTACGATTCAGGGTAAATATGAATATAATTTGAAAGTACATTGTTTGTTATAATGCAAATAAATTACTAAATTATTATTATTATTATTATAAAAAAAATAAAAGTTTCTAAATTCCACTAATAGTTATGTTATAAAATGGAATAATATGGATATTATTGGAAATTTAGAAATCATCTAGATATTATTTGTGAAACATCTGTTTATTCATTTATTCGTTCGAAAATATGTTAGAAAGGAATAATAATAAATGTACTAGAATCGAGATACATGCTCTTCGTGAGGGACCCAATTTCATTCGATGCTTATTATTTGAAAAAATAAATTTGCAAGAAAAAAAAAGTTGTCTGTCTCTTTATAGCCAAGACTTCGAACTACTAATGAGCAAACCAATTGAAGAAATATTACAAGCATTTTAAAAACCATATATAGTGGATTCTTTTTTAATATTTCAATCCAATTGAAGAAAAAATCGTTACGGGAAGGTTTTTATTGCACGTTACAATGCAATTTTAAAATGTAAGCAATTAATATATTTTTTTAGTATTGCAGAAGCAATTGAAGAAGTATAAAATTTACCAACTGCTGGAACATTTTTTCAATTACGAAATCTATTCATTATTCTAAATATTGATCAACAAAGAGCAAAGTACAACATTATATTATGTTCTTAATTTTCGGTCGATCAAATTATGTTTCTTATGGAACGAAAAAAAGTACAAAAATAAAAAAGCTGCACAAATATGTTAGTAGATGAAAATGTCAAATCGGCTGATTTGTCTGATAATCAACATTTTCCATTTAAATAACCGTTTAGTATTTTAATTGTCTATTTAATCGGTCATTTATTGGGTCATAACTTGTCTAGTCGGTCATTAAAAAAACTCCAAAGGAAAAAAGATACCTCAAATGTCAAATCAGCACGTATACATGCAGTACCAATTAATCGGCCACAAGATTTCAATTATTCAATTGCATACTGTTGGAGCGCTTGACAATAATTTATTCATTCGACAAGCGCATGGTTTTATTTATAACACTTGTTAAAAATGATCAATACATTCATAAAAATGTCTATAAAAAATCAAATTAACTTTCAACTACTTGGTTCTTGAACTGAAAATGAAACTAATAATATTATAAAATTTAAAATGATCATCTGATCATGTACTTATTAAAGTTGTTTTCGAAGAAATATGTGCAGCCATTGGGACTTGTTCTGAAAGAAAAAAAATGAAGGGATTAGATAAATTAATACAATGTAATTTTATTTTACGAGCGAGTTCAAAATAATTATAAGTTATACAAAAAAATAAAACTACTAAATTTCTAGTCACGAGAACTTATCCAGTATAAATTCGTATCATCTAACGTAACATAAAATTTGTGTTTAGATCCAGACCGTCAGATTAGAAACTGTATGAATATTGAAAATGTTCCGAACATTCCATTTCGGAGAATTGATCCGAATTGTGAGAAACAAAAATATTATGTTACATCAGAGCATATGAACTCATCCAGCAATATGCTTGTTCTCCAAATAAAATGCGAATATTGTTACTATGTTAAGTTGCTAACTGTTTCAAATAACAGTAGATAAAATAATTTGTTTTATTGATTCAGTTGTGCCTTTACATTGTAAAATACATATGTTTATATAGGCCAACAAGCTAGCCGTTACTATTTCCTAAAATACAATTAATTAGCCGTTTACCCTTCTAATTACAGCACTAATTCAATCAAATATGCTACAGTTGTATATTCCTAAAGTACACAGTTAAATATGTAAAGTTGAGGATTGTCAGTGATCCTCTTATTGGATTGGATCTGCTTGGTGATTTGCTTGATCTTCAATATCTAAATAATCAGTGGGTATGATTTATTTGATTTTCAATCGAACTTAAAATGTTTGGATTAAATGGTTCAGTATAAATTTGGTTCGTTTTTTATATAAATTTGAACAATGTATGTAATGTCAACAACTTATATATATATGAGGAGGGTTAAAATGGATTATTGGTTTTGTGTCCCAAATATACCCCACATCTTTATCTATGTTCTCAAAGTTCAAACAGTTGATCCGAACCACTCAACATGATTTATATATTAAAATGTGCTTAGAGACCAAATTTTATATTTTTTGAAACTTGTTTACTATTTTTTTAGATAGGTACAAAATCACTGCTTTTGAACCATCCAAAAACAATGACTTAATACCTATCTAAACAAATAGTAAAACATTTCAAAAAAATATAAAATTTGGTCTCTATGCACATTTTAATATGGATATCTTAATGAGCGGTTCGGATCGACTATTTTAACTTTAAAAACAGAGGTAGAGATGTGGGATACGGTTGGGATACAAAACCAATGATGTATTTTAACCCTACTGTGTGTGTATAATTAATTTATAATTATTAAATGTATTTGTGTATGTATTAAGTTTTGAACTTTTGAAATTTAATATCTCTTATTTCAATTCAATTAAATAAACCGAAATTTACTTTGGTTATTTTGATTTGGTTGTTATTCAATGACAAATTTAATTCAGTTGGTTTAGTTATATTTTTGAAAACCCAATAAAATTTTAATTTGACTATTTTGACTTGATTATAATCGAACCGATCTAATGAAGATTATTATGAACACTCAGAAAAAACAAAAGAAACAAAAATATTCAATATAGGCAATAGGTTTGAATTTGGAAAACTCGTATACCAATCTTTTATAGTTTTATTGGTCTAGAAATGGCTACACAATTCACAATTGAAATCCGTTATAACTATCAAATATTTATCAAAATGCACCAAGTTTCTAGCTTTAAACTACGATCTTCATATCAAAATTCTGTAAAAGAAAAAATACATTTTACTTTTTGTTTAGAATATTTATTATTTTTTTGAATAGGAAGAATCCCGATGTTATTGGATGGTCCAAAATCCTCAGATCAATTGATTTTCTTCCTATAAAAAATAGTAAAACAATTTTTTAAAATGAAATTTTTGGTTTTCTAAATTATTTTATCTGAAGATAAGATTCGATATTTGGACATTCTAAAATTGAATTTGGACTTGTTGCATCAGGGGCAGAACTAGAAAATTTTAATAGGGTAGCTAAAAATTAAAATGTACAATATATAGTGAATGTAGATTTGAACACGAGTCTCTCAACTACAAAATAAAACTTTAACCACTAGACTACAACTAAACATTTGTTATTTATTGAGGGAGGCTGGACTACAACTAAATATTTTTTATAGCTCTCACGGATATAGGCCTGTCAGTTTCCGCTGGATAATCCAACGGAATCAACCATGCATTACACTGTATTATCTAGCAAAAATGTCATTTTTGAAAACCTACCATATCGATGTTAGTTTTGAATTTCAATTTATTTATATGTTATGAAATAAAAATTTATGTTTATTTTGTCTAGACAACTAAATTTAAATAAAGATGTTGGCTCACATACATGGGCTAAATTGCAAAATCAAATAGGCCTTTATCTTTCAAACTTCTACACATAGTCATAACATTTGTTTTGGTCTTTTCATTTTATTTATGGATTTATTCTGTTAAGAAAGTAATTAATTAGGCCTTATTGGACGGTATAATAAATAATTCAGGGGCCCAATCGCATCACTATATAATTTCAAATTATTTTGGGCCGGACTTCAATTGCTGTGGATCTAATTCAAACGACTGTTGAATTTTTTAAAAAGAAAAAAGAAAAAACCGAATTCAAACAATTGCGTTTTTGAAGCAAAAAACTGAACTAGAATTGCATAACATAAATTAAGCATAGAGTTGCACCGTGAACGCTTCTGCTTAAAATTGTCTTAAAGAAAGAGAAGAAAAAGGTACTTGAAAAATATAAAGATAAAGAGAGCTCGAAATATTTCAAGTTCATTTTCGACTTGACTATAATGAACAGAATGGAATTAGAATTATAATCAAGTCGCTTGAATCTGACTCTGTGTGAGGTCTTAATTGAGACAATGGAGCAATTGTTGGCATCATAAAATGTGTAAACTGTAGATGATAGGCGTAAATGGTTTACTTTTTGAGAAATGGAGGCATTCTACTAATTTAATTGGAATTTTCTTTATGAAAAGCAGCGACAGCGTCATTCACTTGGACTTTTTCTCCCATTATTCAACTTATGATTATCCGAAAATAATAAACCACCATAAATTCATGTTGTACATCAAATTTAATGACACATTAAATGTTCATCATCGAACGCGTTTTCATGCTGGCTATTATACATATGGATTTTCATGATGGCTATTATACATATGGACTATATACTCTTTCCTGTGACAACATTTGCATCGATAACAACGGTTTGGTCTGTTCATAGAAATACGCTGCCGGAGACTAAGAAAAGGCTCTGGGATACCTTGTGGGCGGCAGCCTCATGGACCTTGTGGCCAGAGAGAAATAGATTGTACATGTGATCATCCAGACAATTTAGAGGACATTTAATTTTTACGCCAATATTGTGTAATGTTGGCAATTTTATTTAATAGTTAGTAAATTGTAATTGTAATTGTAATTATTCGTTTAGGGATGCGGTGCGGGTGACCGTTATCTAGGGATGGCAATGGGCCGTGCCCACGGGTATTTTGCTAAGCCCATGCCTTACCTGCCTGTTACCATCCCTATGCCCGACCTGCCTGGCCCAATCTGATGGGCCTCAAAATCTATGCCCGCCCACCCATGGGCTTTTTCCCCATGCCCACGCCTGCCTGCCCATGCCCATGGGCTGCCTTACCCGGTCCTTACCCGTATGCCCGTCCCAGCCCAATAACATAAATTAAACACAATCATATGCACAATATAGAATTTAACATAATTATCACCATAAAACCAATAAATCAAGCTACAACATGATTAGAAATTAAGCTACAACAAAATAATTCAAAGTATCAATTAACCAAGTTCAAGTATCAATTAAGCTACAACAAAATTAAGCTACAACATGATTATAAATTAAGTTCAAGTATCAATTTACCAAGTTCACACAACAAAATAATTCAAAGTTTAATAGCAAACAACAAACAACAAAGCCTACATAGTTTAACATCAAAATAATAAATGGATTACGTCTAAGCAGCAAAGCACGACATCAAAATAATAGTCGAAACATCTAAACAGCAAAGCACCGAACCACTACTCTTGTAATTCTTCCAATGTACTGACATGCATAATTAATTCAGCACATAAGTAACAGCAACAGCAAACCGCAACAGAATTAAAAAAAAAAACCAGCAACCAGCAACCAGCAAACAGCAAACCAGCAACTAAAAAAAAAATTATAGCAAGGTTCAGCCATGGTAAGGTTCAGCCATTTTGCCTAAAAAAAAAATTATAGCAAGGTTCAGCCATGGTAAGGTTCAGCCATTTTGCCTAAAAAATAAAATTATACCAAGGTTCAGCCATTTTGTCTAAAAAAAAAAATTATAGCAAGCAACAGCTGCTATAATTGAATGATTTGTAGGGTTACAAACATATTTTCAGGTTTTGTAAGTGTACCTATGAATCGGACTCACATTATTATTCCTGGATGCCTCCTTCACTTGTTTCAGTATTTCTTCCTTTGCTTGAGCAGCTGCATAAATCACCACATAAAGAACAATATAAAAACATTTTTCTCTCTCCACGCCACTTGTTACTTTCAATATCAAAACCATATAACATTAGTAGTATACCAGATTTCTGTTCCTTAAAAGTCTAAAATCTTACAAAAACACTAATTTGCATTTGTCATGTGGTACAAATTTGCATATTTTAAAATCTTAATCTGGGCATCCTAATTTCAGGACCTCTTCCAATTTAAATTCTTCTTTTAGACTAAATAGGGTGACAAAAAATAGAACAAAGAACCAACTTTGTACCTGAATGCGGCACCAGAATGTTAAGGCCGTGAGCTAGACTTCTAAGTTCCGGTCCTCTAAGCTAGACTTCCAAGTTCCATCTATCATAAAAAAAATAACAAGGAAAGAGAATTCAAGTTCTTATACTCTGATTCTCATGATATTTATTGCCTTCTCCTTGGGCATTTGGTACGCAAGATATTCTAGATAAATTTTCAGGTACTAAAAAATTGCTCCAGCATTTGATCCCTAGAAGAATATCAACATTTTCTCATGTGACACAGTTATAAGATTTGTCCAAGAATTAAACAATCATATATATATCATACTAACAAGCATATACCATATGATAGACATACATCACGAACATGACAAGAACAAATGCATACCATTGATATGTACACAGCACACAAAACCTCTAGTCATAAACACCCGAAATGATAAGAAAAGAAAAAAATAAATGAGATTGAGACATTTTTCTACCTATCAATAGCACAAATTTCTTTTTTTTGCTGTACCAAAACCTTCATTTCTCCTTTAACTGGAGCTTTTCATTGAAATGTCCATTCATACTTTGCTGTCAACGGGATTGAATGTGTACTCATTCTGGTTCAATCCATACTGCATAAATGGGAGCAAAAAGTGCAAATGATAATCAAAGAGCAGTTACCATTTATAAAAATA
>JAJGRW010000290.1:129806-159566 GCA_025461045.1 Carex parvula | reverse complement strand
CAAACAACTTATGTGCTTAATATAAGTATATTAAGGGATAACACGACTACTGATTTCATAAGAAAAAAAAGAAACACTAATTAAAATTGGAATCCTCGTACTAGCTTTTTTAAGTGGAGCTCTTCATGAATTGAAGAGCTACGTGCTTTTCTACAAATGCGAATGCGTACTGTATGGTTGGGGTTAATTGGGCATATGTATACAATATAAAACATAAGGTTCAAATTAGAATATTAAGTAATGAGTGAGTCTAGGGCTGCAAACGAACCGAACCGAATCAAACTTATCCTTAGTTTGAGTTTAGTTTGAATTAATTTCGAACAAACTCAATTTCGAATGAACTCAATTTCAAATCGAACATTTTACGAACTTAATTTCGAACTTTTACGAACTTTGTTACGACTTACGAGTTTTGACTTATGGCTGGGCCATAGTTCGAAATTACAGCACTTCAATAAAAACATAGGCATTATGAATTCTAATTACACAATACACCAAAGTTTATATCAAAGTTCATTACAAATACCAAAATTTATATCAAACCAAAGTTTAGTACAATCAATCAAAGTTCAGTACAATCACCGAACCCAAAGTTTTCAAATAGCCAATAGGAGCAACATCACCAAAGTTTTCAAATATTCAAAGTATTCAAAATACAATTTAAATATCAATAGAAATTATAGAACAATCACCAAAGTCTTAGAATTATTACAAACCCAAATATTATCCTAAATAAAACATTAAAGTTCATTATCAACGGAAATTAATGATTCACGCTTGAGTTAATTTCGAACTAAGTTTGGTTTACGAACCTATTTCGAACGAACTAGGTCCAGTTTGAGTTTGGTTTGAATTAATTTCGAACTAAGTTTGGTTTGAATTAATTTTGAACGAACTCAATTTCGAATTGAACTTTTTATGAACTTTTTCGAATCAAACTCGAATCGAATTACGAACTACGAATTTTTTGTGCAGCCCTAATGAGTCTATGGTACTATGCATAGCACGGATTGGTCCGTACTACAGAGCTATATTTTTATTTTGAAAATTTTAATGGTTGATCCGAACCGTCAACATGATTTCCACATGAATGTACTTGCAGACTAAATTTTATTTTTTTTTCGAACTTTTTTACTATATTTTAGATAAGTAGAAAAGTTTTTGGATGGTCCAGAATTTCAAATCAAGTGATTTTCTACCTATCTTAAATATAGTAAAAAAATTCAAAAATATATAAAATTTAGTCTGCAAGTACATATTCATGTGGAGATCACGTTGAACGGTTTGGATCGACCATTTGAATTTTCAAATGAAAATATGACTCCGTAGTACAGACTAATCCGTGCTATGCATAGTACCATAGACCTACTCTTAAGTAATTATGTCTTTGCAATATTTTTAAATTAATTAAACAATTTAAGTCAAAACTAATCACCGAAATAAAGTGGTTCAGTTGGTTAGTGATATGTTTTAGAGGCTAATTATGTGGATGATCGTATTATATTTATATTCATGATCATAGGTACGTATTATGTTTCTTAAATAAATAAAGTATTACTTATTATAAATTAACAACTGTGTGATTTGTTTTTTTTTTGGACATCTTCGCAGAGGCTGTGAAGTCATGAGCGGAGCAACAACTGTGTGACTTAATTGTGAAACTCTATAATTATATGTGAATGTGTTATTCTAAATGATCCCTGATTTTTTATCATTTGTTGGAATACAAGTTGATTGACTGATAATCATGTTTGTGAGTATTAACTCAATTGCATGGATATATGCTTGTAATATACCATTAGACTAACTCGTTATGAAACCCTACATGAATTGTTACATAAGTGTCATAAGTTGATTTCATATAATAATTATGTTTGATCATTTAACCTAAGTTCATCTTGGTTTCACTTTCAGGTATGAGGAATATATGATTTGAGCGCTATCAAACGTTGTCACAATTAGGTAACAATGAAAGTGACACTCGAATATGCCATAAATATAGGAATATAAATCATCAAATAAAATTTGTTTATCTTATATATAATGAGATGATGAAATCGCGAGCTTAGTACAATGGTGAGCTCTGTTTCTCTAGAAAGAGATGCGTATTCAATTCTAAAAAATAATATTTACAAAATATTAGACAGTGTTGGGATTCAAATCAGCTGCTATTTTTAGAGAAGAGCAATACCCTGATTTTTTTTTCTCTATATCTCTTCTTCTCACTTTCTCTATCATTCTCTCTGATTTGTAAAGTTCTTTATTGTTCGTGTGGAACTGATAGAGACATAATTATCATTTTTTCGTAATTCCAACCAGTATTGTGAAAAACGGTCTACACAATCGATTAATCGGACGATTAGTTGGTGGCAGTGACCAAACCGCCACGAATAACCTTGTCCGAGTAGTGTTTTGTGGATGAGACTGACTAATCGGTCGATTAATCGTCCATTTTCCGTTTAAATAGTTGATTAATCGGTCATTTCTTTATTATTTTTTTCTGCATTTATTTATTATATGCATTATACTTTGTCTTATCTTATCTAAATGACAATTTCATGAAACTATATTAATTAACAAGAAAATTAAGTTAAAAGTAGTTTATTTAATAAGTTTAATAAGTTAAATTAATTATTTCTAAAAAATTATGAGTATACACACATGACTTTAATGAAAATGCAACATTATCTATAAAATTCTGATTAAACTACAACATATATATTGATTAATCGCTTGATAATACTTTATCCGTCCAACAAGCACATATCGTTATTTACAATACTAATTCTGACAATCTCCCCAACATGCAAGCGAGGGAAGAGAACTAAAATCTAAATTACACCGAATGACCAAAATTTTAACATAGAGTTTCTTTTAATTTAAGTTTTTTTGTTTAGGACTGGTTAACTGCTACGGTTTGTAACGGCCCTAATACCTTGATCTCAGTTCAAAAATGCTGTACAGAATTACGAATCGATCAAAGGACAAAATAATAATTTGGAAGTGCAAAAGAAAACGTGCATCTTCTAATTAAATAGTTTCTCAACCAGAGTCTTGTTTTGACTTTTGACACTCGAAAGTCAAAACGAAACATAACATGGGATAAACTGATGGAAGTTCCGTTATAAATTCAAGGGAAAACCAAATGGTAGGTTCTAAACTTTACAACTAGGATTACAGATTGGGATCGGAGTAGGTCTAATGTCTATCAGATTCAATTTAAATATAATATGTCTTGATTTCATTCGATTCGTATCAAGATACATATACACCGCTTAATATTTACATGTGTTTACTTCAATATTTATACAAATTAAATGCGTACACATTATGAAACGAATCATACAAAAACGCTGCTTATCGAACTCCAATTAGACATCAGACCTGCTCTGTTCTCGGATTAAAAACGGTTCTCCAAACCAAGCCTTTTTTTGACCTCTAATCTCCATAATTTTTGTTACCGTCATTTATTTGCTCATCTAGACCGCTCAGGTGCTGCACAGGATTTAATGAATTCACATCCAGTGCAATACCTGACCTAAAACAATTAGATTGGAGTCATCGGTTTAACTTGGCATGAATCCCAAAATGGAACCCTTAGTTTTTATAAGTACTGGATTAAATTTGGGCCGGTCGAGATTAATCAGGACTGTCCGGTGCTAATTTTCCCCGGTCAGACACCTGGGAGGATACGGGTTCCGGATTTAATAGCTTTTATATTTTCATGATTCGTGATTCTATCGAGATAGTATAAAAATATGATAAATTTCGTTATAGGTCACTAAATTTTGTCTTTTGTCACAAGTTGGTTACTCAAATTTGATTTGTTCCTCTATAACAATTAAACTTTTAATTTGTCTCAATCAAGTTACCCTATAACTTTTTCATCCAAAAAATTAACAGAATATTCTTATTCCATCTAAAATATAACGGAATATGCTCATTCCGTTCAAAATTTTAAAGGAATCTGCTCATTCCGTTCAAAATTTTAACGGAATCTGCTCATTCCGTTCAAAATTTTAACGAAAAAGTTATATTTTATTGATTTTTTGGATGAAAACAGTTAAATGGTGATTTTTTTTTTTTTTGAAATATGGGTTGGGAGTCAAGCCACCCAACACATTTCAAACCCCTATGTATTAATATAGATAAATTTTCTCACTTTGTGGGTTTTGAACCCATGATCTCCCACCTAGGAGCCATGTGCCTTTGCCACTAGACCAAAAATAAGTTCTTAAATTATAAGATGACTTGATTGGGGCAAATTAAAAGTTCAGTGGTTATGGAGGGACAAATCAAACTTGAGTGAGCAATGCGTAACAAAGAATAAAGTTTAGTGACCTCCAGCAAAATTTACCCATGAAAATACGGAGTCCGTTTGTACTGCAATTCACCACCTCTAGGATTTTATGTGACAGCGCTAGTAGATTTTGGTAACTTTTATTTTGAATGCTCCTGATAAAAGTTCGGATTGACTGTTTGAACTTTAAAAACAAAGAAAAATATGTAAAGTATGATTAAGGCACAAAAAAATGAGTCATTTTAATACTACTCAAAATCAAAATCTAGACTAAGTAGTAAATGATTATGAACAATCTACTATTTAATGACCAAACTCATGGACCTCGGCTAGGGGTGATTAATGAGCGAGTTGGGGTATGCTCATGCTCGGCTCATTAGCTTAATGAGCGAGTTGTTAATGAGCATGTTGATGATGAGCGAGTTGCCGAGTTGTTTAAAATACATCATTCAAAAATTAATTTTCATTTATAGAATTTAACAAATTGTCATAATCAAACCTAATGAAACAGTACATAATTTAACAAAAAATTGTCCATAAACAAATTTAACAAAATCAAACAACTATATATTCTTGTCGTTCTCACAGCCTACATGTCACATACTTAAAGCTAACTCATTGTCACACACCTACAAATTTGCATTATCAAAATAATAATAAAAATTTAGAATTTAGAAATATACAAATTCAGAACTGTACAAATTCAGAATGGTGTAATAATGATCAAATTTTGGGTTATATTTTGAGACTAGGTTTTGGTCTGTGACTTTAGATTTTGCTGTTGCGCCCAAATAGTTCCAAAATTTTCAGCTACAAAACCAAATAATATTCAAGGGATTAGATGTGGCATGATTTATGTACTCAGTTCTTAATGAGCGAGTTATGAGCGAGTTGGGGTATGCTCATGCTCGGCTCATTAAGTTAATGAGCGAGTTGTTAATGAGCATTTAGCAAGCGAGTTATGAGTGAGTTACGAGTTATGAGCAATTTACTCACCCCTAACCTTGGCAGTGGCGTAGCCGGAATTTGAGTTAGGGTTGGACATAACAAAAATCAACAATAAATATGAAATTTTCAATAAATTCAATAATTTATTCATAATTATTGATCTAATAAGTCCAATAATTTAACAATAAATACCAAATTTTCAATAGATTCAACAATTCAATCTCACGAGAACGATTAGAGCCTAAACTAAACTCAATTTGTTGAGTGATAGTTGTTCTCTATTTTCTCTATTTTCACTCTATTTTGTTTGTTCGCTATTTTTTATTAGATCGGCAACTACAGTAAAGAGGCGCACATGGGCTGGTGAAATAAGAATACAAATATGGGCTAAACAAAATACGAATGGGCTTCAGGTAGAGCAAATTACATTTTAGAGTGGGACGATAATTGATTAGCATATTAATCTAAAAAAAAAAATCAGATTCCAGAGATGGGCAGCTGCTATATACCAGCTCCGTCTTTGGACCTCGGTCCAGACCGTGGACTTCAGACTCCGAGCCGTGATTCCGTGAAATATAAAACAACAAACAACTAAATTAGTACATAGTTTAGGAGTAAAATTAAGAAAAAATATTATAACTTAGTGCAACATTGGTAAACAAACGGAGGACGATTGGAACGCTGGCCACAAGTAGCACATAAAACCATAGAGAAAAATTTTCGAGTTTTCATTTACGGGCTAGGAATTTAACCTAGACCAAAACCGTGTAAATAAAACATTTTTCTTTGTTCAATATATTGTTGGCGACAATTTGTCGCTAACCTTAAAAAAAAAAAAACTCCATAGAGAAAGATGTTTAAATGCACATTTTAAAAAGTGTTAATTTTAAATCGCGGTCTTAGTTTAGTGGCACGAAGGGACATAGTTAGAACTTCAGACTATGAGGATCAAACGGGAATGAAAGCCAATTATATAAATTTTTTATGATTCAAATGAAAATTAATTTTATAATATCTATAACATTATATTCTAAACTATATATATATATATATATATATAGAGAGAGAGAGAGAGAAAATTATATATAAATATAAAAATTTAGAAAAAAAAAATGGAGTCGATTTGACCCCCATATCTCGTGAGTAGCTCTATCCCTGGTGGCACGAACTTTCGCCTCTTTTCAAAAAGATTTTGGAATCTCTTTACTAAAAAAAATGTTAATCTTAAAAAGACAGGAGCCTAGCCTAGCCATAAAATGTTCTTGTTTTTTTTAACTAATTATCAAGTCTTCATCATGTAAATAAAATATATGAAGATCACCGAACAAAAGGAATGACAATGAAAGAAAACAACAAATCAAACAGCAGAAAAAGAACAATTAAAAAAGAATATTAAGTGTAAGCTAAGAAATATAGTATTTTTTTTTTCTCTAAAATCCCATAGCCAACTCAAGTGCTCTTATGACTTTCTTCGAATCCAACCTACCTGCATGATGGCTCAATATATTTATTTTGGATTCAGATTTCTTTGAACCTGTGACAGATCGAATTAGAGATGGATATGACCTGATGTGACCAATTTAAAAAATTTAATAATAAAAGTTGTACTCAAGCGTCTAGGATACATGCCAAACTCCTTAACCAACACAACCACCTTTTCTTTTTGTAATTGTAACTTCAATTTACATATACATGTCGAGTCAGATAGACAAAGCAACTGATGAAATTGTAGAGGAATTTTCTGTAAGAGAAGCAATAAACAATCAATTTTGCAAAAGGGCCAAGAAACATATATATTCAGAAAAATTTAACACAAATAAGCAAAAATAGAGGGAGATAGCACGCTCTCTTGATAAGACTGTCACAGAGAATATTTTTTACTAACAAACGAGTCATTTGAAGACTATATATTGACACAATATAAAAGAGCTTCTATATATTTTTGTAGTAAAATAATGTGCTTTCCCTTGTTTGTTAAGTATGAAAAAATATATACAATATAACAGATGTCTACTGTCTATAGTAGGTAAATTTTCGTGGGAGAATCTTCATCATTACACATAACCATAACAATCGCACAAGTTCTAAGCAAAAGATAAACCAATAGATAACTGAATTTTGTATAACAACCCTCCTATTCATATAATATAGAGCCATTTGACAGAAACCAGTTTTGTGTTGAATAAAAATGCCCTCCTCTTATAAAAATATAATGTCCATTTAAACATTTCAATTTTAATCAGGTATTCTAAATTTAATAATGGCATATATTATCATGTTTTGGTTCAGCCTTAATTGTTTTTTTTTTCCATTTCTGTCATTGGTCATCCACAGAATTTAAATTTAAACACAAGCTGACAAGCACTATAAAGTGTTTATTTTACTGTTGAGATTGTACATCAAGCTTTGGATATCTTGAAGTAATAGCTTATTCTAGGACAAGCTTGGTTGTCAGTATGTAGACACCAGAGTGATTAATTTTGGTTGCTAATTTGTTGATAATTATGGGTTAATTGACAAATTCCTTTTGTTGTGTAGTAGGCAGCTATTAATGCAAATAATTGTGCTTCATATTTTGGTTCCAAATGAAAAAAATGAGCTAAGTGCCTATTTGGTTACCAAATTAGAAGTTGCAAATTACCACAATAAAGGACAAAAAAATATGATATTACCCATTTTAATTAAATAAAACAAATACAAATCTCTATGGTCGGCAAACGAACATACTTTAGTGGCACTCTAAAGTTCAACTTGACCAATGACCAACTCAGATAAGGGCCTTCAAAATTGATAAATTTATAAAAAAAAAAAAAAAAAAACACCAACTCAACTAACCACATTCCAGACTAACCTAACAGCATAGGCACTGAAGCATAGCTCCCTTATATAAGAACCAGTTTGAGGTCCCATACTACTCGTCTCATATCAGTCAAAACACTTTAATCTCAAATTGGAGGGTTCCCTCTCTAATTCGCACTTCATGTCTCATGTTCTGTTTTACACATTTGCATTTCTTGTACTTGCATTGCCTGTGGTGCACTCAGCCGGTGTAACAAGGCACTACAAGTTTGATGTATGTCAATTGTGTTCATGCATTGTATTTGTGATTTATTTGCCTTCTGGCTATATATAATAACTATTTTATATTTTGAGTATATAAATTTGTTTCTTTATCTTTGTCATGTTTTATAGGTGGGATTACAAAATGTCACAAGACTCTGCAAGACAAGGAGCATTCCAACAGTTAACGGGCAATTTCCGGGGCCAAAAATCGTTACAAGAGAAGGTGACCGGCTCATTGTACATGTAATCAACCACCTAAACCGTAACGTAACATTCCATTGGTACGTATGTATATATATATATTAACTATACTCCTTGTAGCAAATGTTGATTTATTCATGATCATTTCTGAAAAAAAAAATGAAACATGTTTTATACCAGGCATGGAGTGCGGCAGTTGCAAAGCCAATGGGCCGACGGACCAGCCTACGTGACCCAATGCCCGATCCAAGGAGGCCAGAGCTACATCTACAACTTTACCGTCACAGGTCAAAGAGGCACATTGGTGTGGCATGCACACTTGTCATGGCTGAGAGTTCACCTTTATGGACCACTCATCATTCTCCCGAAGAAAGGCGTTGCTTATCCGTTCCCGCAACCGTATAAGGAAGTGCCGATCATGTTCGGTAAGAGCGCTTTCATCAGGATATCATAGTTAATTTGTTGTATGCTCAAATCTTTACAGCAATTTTATTGTTCATTTGATTGCAGGAGAGTGGTTCAATTCGGATCCTGAGGCTGTGATCCAGCAGGCTCTTCAGACAGGTGGAGGTCCGAATATCTCGGATGCGTACACGATTAACGGGCTGCCAGGCCTACTTTACAACTGCTCTGCAAAAGGTACATACAGTTCATTTGCCAATCCATTTAGTTTACGTATATACTGGAGTCCGACATTTTTAATATCCAAAGTTAATTACAAATTAATAAATATACTCAGAATTTCTTGATTTTTCAAAAAATATCCAAACCGGCCAGATTCTAGTTGGTTTTCTCCTCTCTAGAAACCGGCCAGAATCTAGCCGGTTTCTCCTTTTGATTTTTTTTTATAGACACTATGAAGAGCAAGATAATGAAATCTAATAATGAAAATTCGAATTTTTTGTTTAAATTATTTGTTACATTACTTCTTTTGATGTATAATTAGCATATTTATACTAAAATACGCTAAATTACTTGAAATTATGTTGAATTACATTAAATTACGCTAAATTACTTGAAATTATGTTGAATTATACTAAATTACATTAAATTACGCTAAACTACATATAAATATGGATGATATCTTTACTGAGAAGGCGAAAAACGACGACGAAACTTCAAACGGTCATAAAACGGCGCTCGAGTGTCCGATTTCAGCAAATGACTACTTTTCGGAAAGCTTGCGAAAATACGCATGCATCAGTGCCTATGATGCCGGCTTTCAAAATTCAGAATTGCCAAAAAACAAAGGAAAGAGCCTCAAAACTTGAGTTGAAGTTTCCGATTAAGATTTTCATTTCTATTATTCAATCTAAGTAGCTCAGTAAATTAGTTATATAATGAACTTGTAGAATACCAATTTTTACTATTTTTGGAATTTTTTTACTATTTTTTATGATTTATGAAAGATGACACAAAATCGGCATAATTTAGCGTAATTTTACGTAATTTAACGTAATTTACCGTATTTCATTATAATTAGCAAAATTAGTGTAATTTAGCGTAATTTAATGTAATTTAGTGTAATTCAACATAATTTCAAGTAATTTAGCGTAATTCAACATAATTTCAAGTAATTTAGCGTATTTTAGTATAAATATGCTAATTATACATCAAAAGAAGTAATCTAACATATAATTTAAACAAAAAATTTGAATTTTCAGTGTTAGATTTCATTATCTTGCTCTTCATAGTGTCAAAAAAAAAAAAAAAAGAAGCCGGCCAGATTATGACCGGTTTGGATATTTTTCAAAAAACCAAGAAATTCTGGGTATATTTATTAATTTGTAATTAACTTTGGATATTAATAAAAATGTCGGTACTGGAGTTTACTTTTCTTAGAAATTAAGAACCATTTAAAATTATAAGAAAAATTAAATATATATTGTTTTCCTTTAAAAAATTTAGACACATTCAAGCTAAATGTGAAGCCTAGTAGGACCTACCTTCTCCGACTGATCAACGTTGCACTCAATACCGAGCTCTTTTTCTCAATTGCAAACCATTCTCTTACAGTGGTTGAAACCGATGCAACTTATGTCAAACCAATTTCTACAAATACCCTTCTCATTTCTCCCGGGCAAACCATCAACGTTCTCCTTTCTACATATCAAACAACCCCAAATTCCTCATTTCTTATGGCAGCAAGTCCATACACAACTACAGCAGGTACATTTGACAACACAACTGTGGCCGGTATCCTAAAGTACACTGCCAAAATCTTACCGGCAATCAAACCAACTTTACCGCCTTTTAATGACACTACAACAGCCACAAATTTCAACACGAGGCTACGCAGTCTAGCAAGCCCCAGCTATCCAGCACGTGTTCCAATGAAAATTGATCGCCGCTTCTTCTTCACTGTCGGTCTTGGCACGAGCCCGTGTCCGAAGAACGCAACGTGTCAAGGACCTAATGGAACAAAGTTTGCCGCATCGGTCAACAATGTATCTTTTGTCAGCCCTTCCATAGCCATGTTGGAAGCACACTATTATCGGTTTTTGAAGGGAGTATTTACTGCCAATTTTCCTGGCGTACCATTAATTCCATTTAACTACACCGGGACCCCACCGAATAATACATTTGTGAACCATGGGACCAAGGTTGTCAAACTCGGGTTCAACACGAGTGTGGAGCTTGTGATGCAGGATACAAGCATTCAAGGAGCCGAGAGCCACCCGTTGCACCTCCATGGGCACAACTTTTTTGTGGTTGGACAAGGTTTTGGCAACTTTAACCCGAACACAGACCCGGCACGGTTTAATTTGATCGATCCAAATGAGAGGAACACTGTAAGTGTGCCATCCGGTGGCTGGGTCGCCATCCGGTGGCTAGCTGATAACCCCGGTAAGTTATACACATAGCATACTATGTTCTTTTTCCATTGGTAAATTGATCTTAATCAAGCAGTCCTAAACATATTTCCACATATGTTATGTTAATATTTGAATAAGCTGATCATGCGAGATGAAAATATCAGTGTTACAAAAAACAAAGGACAAGCATAAAGAAGCTAAAGTGAATTATATATATCAATATAAAAGGCCGAATTTAATTTCCTCGTCAATTAATCAAAGCCCATAAATTTACATAACCATTTTTTAAATATACCAACCCACTCATTTAAGTGGTTTGATCCATAAACACAGGTGTATGGCTTATGCACTGCCACTTGGACATCCACTTCAGCTGGGGATTGTCTATGACATGGGTTGTGGAGGATGGAGCATTGTTCAACCAAAAATTGCCACCTCCGCCGTTGGATCTTCCCAAATGCTAACTCATATAGCAGCGTCAAGGGTTAAATATTTCTGCAAGAACTATTTATGACATCGATTGATTTCTACACCTTATTTCAGAGGGATGCTTTTTGCCTTCTGTTTTTGCTAAGATTGCTTTGTGTGCGACATGGCTGGGAATTGGGATGTCTTCTGTTTTCTATTTTTTGGGTTTTTTTTTTTTTTCTCTCAGATGCAATTGTAACATCTATTTACTTTTGGTGTGCTGATATTTGTTCCTGGTCAATTAAATAAAGGTTTAACAAAATCAAGTTCTTCTCTGGGTGTGAGATGAATAACTATTTTGCATGTTTCTCTTAGAGCAAGACTGTAAATAAAGAGAGAATGCTAGTGAAAAATATCGCAAAATACTTTCTGGCAAGGGAGCAAAACTTGATATCATTATCTTTTTTTTTTGTGTGTGCTCTTCTTGTAGGAACATAAAAAATAGAGAAACTCAGCTGGTGGAAACTTCTCTTTTAGACATTTCAACAAACAGCTGGTGGGAAAGACATTTATATTTTTACTGGAGTCCTCTCTATCCACTGGAAAAGGAAAAGAGTCTAGAAGGTTTTCTTATGCAAATTAGATGGTGCGAAAAGGCTTTCCTGTGTGAAAGATCGAATTCCCCCATTTTGTATGGCGTAAGAAGAGGAGCTCTCGCCATTTGTGAAGAATTTTACTTTTCTCAGTATGAACTAGAAGCCTGGATAAAGCTTGAGGTTTGACTCGTTGACTTATTTTTTTAAGGTAAGCCACAATTGGGCCGATCTGGCCCAATGGAATAAATTAGGGCCGAAATCTCTTTAAAAAGAAACAACGAATTATACCTGCTATACAATCTTTCTCCGGATAGAATTGGATGTTAATTGTATTATCATAAAACACGGTAATAAATCGTCTTATGATTTATGAAACTCAAGCAATAGATAATACCTGATTTGCTGGCGATTGCTGGAATTAGCCTTAGATCTTCCGAATCCTTCCATATTACTGTGTGCTAAATTAAGTTTCATTTAGTAGTTGGGTTTTCTTGATAAACTGTGCTACAATAATGGCAAAATTACGGTCATGCTTATTTTCACTTACCATTTCCTACGGAGTTTGACGATTTAGTCACTTTAAGTTTATTCATAATTAAAATAAAACTTCAAATAAAAAATAATTAAAATAAAACACCTAATATTGTGTAATTTGATTTAAATTTATTACTACAGCTTTTCTTTGCATAAAAATTGATGTATTTTTTCAAAATTACTCTAATATAATTTGTCAAAGTTTTAATTTGATTTTATTACCAGTACAGCTGTCAGTCCAGAATTAATAAAAACATCTATTATGCTGTTTTTTTTTTTGCGTAAAATTATGTAATTTTCAAAAAAATTCTAATAATTATTTTTGCAAATATTAGATCATATTTGAATTATAACTTCAATTTTGACAGTGTATAAGTCGCACAAAAGACCATCTTGTCACGTCGTGTCCGTGAAAAAAATATTGACGTAGCATAAAAGTCACCGTGTGTTTGTGACATTACTTATGAGTTATGACCCTACACAAGTATTGAGCTGATGAGTTGTGACTGGTGATGCAGGTCTTTGTAATAACTAATAAGAGATTAAATTCGGATCTGCTGAGGTAACTCAAACTTTAAGTTTAGATCCAGAGCTTTGAATCGAACTCCGCACCAATATGAAAGGGTTGCGTGAACTTTAACCTAGGTCTAATTCGTCTGAATTCTAACTGGACGGTCCGGGTCCAAACTCAAGTTTGAGTTACTTTAGAGGATCCAGACTCGCTAGCAATGGTCTCAGCATTTTCACTCCGGGTTCATTTACCACTCAAAATGCACTACTTAACGGTTTACTAGGACAAATATATTATAATATATTATAATAGAACAAAAATAAATCTCACAGAAAATAACATATTTTTATAAAAAAAATACACTAATAAAAAAATAATTATTCAATAATGTTCATAAATGATAATAAAATAGATTGAAATTAAGACATATTATAAGAGAGCAAATATGTTCAAAATTTAATATTTAATAGAAAATAACTTGTAGGACTTTTAATTAATACTTATATTGATTTTGTGTGGTATTTTTTTAGTATAATAAAATACTACAATTTGTTATTTTACAATTTTATTTATTTATTATAATATTATTGTATGAAAATTTGTATATTTTTTTATTATTAATGTGTGTTCATTTCTGAATTTTCTCACACGTGTAAAGGCGGCACGATTAGCCTGTTTTGTACCTCTTGTTCTTTCTTTTCTGTTTTTTAGTTGAAAGTTCGTAGGTGATTGTATTGATTTAAAAAGTTACAAATAGTTGTTAAATGTAAAACAAATAAAAAGTACACAGAAACATGTGCATCACGTGGATACAAATTTGATCATCCTTACTTGATTGTAATTATAAGAGCCTAGCGATTGTTTTATCTGTGCGCTTATTTGTCTTGTTTCTTCTGGCAGACTACACCGAATCGCAGTTGAGAAGGCATTGAATCAAACCGGACCGAGAACTAAATCAACCGAACCAGAACAGTCACCGCTCAGAGAAATATGCAACCAAGAAGACACTGAATCAAACCGAACCGGAAACTGAATCAACCAGACCGATACAGTCATCTCTCAAAGGAACAGTCAGTGTGGAAGCCAAAAAAGAAATAGGAGAAGAAGAAGGAGAGGAGGAAGGAGACAACATCTTAGTATCATCATCATCGACAACAACCATAAAAACACATATCTTATTTATATATAGCTATAGTAGATACTACGGGGAAGTGGAACAAATTCACAGCACCCCCAGTTGAACCCGGAATTGATAAGGATCGAGAAGCAGTGGTCAGATCCACTAGACAGAATCATCATAGCGGTAGCTAGATTTACTAGTAGAAACATCTGCTTGAACGGAGTAGAAAAAAAGAGATGAAAACGGAGACAGAATGAGATCCAGATGGACGCGGGGATGTGGGAGGTGAGGGAGTGAGGCGGAATCACTTTGGTTTCTCTAAGACTCTCAAAGCGGCGTTCTAGGTTTCGTGTCCGCCCCTCCTAGTTCTTTCTTTCTTTTATATCTTTCTGGACCCCATAATCCAACGGCCCAAGTTTGATCCAAAGTTGAATTTTGGTGCCAAAATGAATTCATGCTATGGACGTGATGCAGGATGTGGAAAGCTTTTGTCTTTTTATTTTATTTTATTTTGATTTGTACGGATGGAGTAAGAAAGCGTAAATTCAAAGAAAAATAATTTGAGCAAAGAACATAAAATAATTCTTGCCAAATTAATATGCTTGCTTGTGTTACAATTTCATCTGCCACAGTATGCTCATCAGGTCGAATTGAAAATTTGGTACTTTAATAAAAACTAAAATCACTATGCTATAAATGTTTTTGAAGAAGACTATGCTATAAATGTTTACTCTTACCTCTTTTGAACTGTTTGACTACATCATCTCCTAAATTTTAATTTTAATTTTAATTAACTTCTGATTTGCAATTAGGTCATTCACCAACATGATATCATTGCACTTGAATTATGCGGACTATAATTGTAAGTTTCTAACCGTTATATGATGAAAAAATATCTTCACAAATAAAAGACAACCTTTCTGATAGGCGATCCTTCACATATAAATAGTACTCTGAAATTCCTGCTTTTTTGAATTCAACTGTTGAATTTCTTCGAGATGCGTGTATAGAAAACCAGCTGTTTCAAAATACATACACATAAAAAGTTGAACATCTAGATTTGGAAAAGCAGAAACTTCAGAGTTATTGTTCTCGAACTTCGGATCACAGCATATTTATTTTCCCTTTCTGATAGGTGAGTTTAATACAGATCCAAAAAACTAGGTATTTAAAATATATTATTGTGTTGGAATTTATTACTGATATATTAACTTCAAATTTTTGATGATATTAAACATTATTTATAAGTTTGGAATCTGATAGTTGAAATACGATCTATAATGTATGCATTTTGTGCATATAAAAAGATGTTTTTTTTTTGTGTTTGTCATTTATAAAACGGCTCTGAGCTTCCAATGATCTATAATCAATGACTTTTCATGAAATATTAAATTACACTTAAATTATATAAAATTCAAATTGCTACAATTATACAAACAAAGCATCTATGAAATCTCGAGAAATGATTTTTATTGCCGGCATCCGTTATATCATTTAGTCCCCAAAGCAAGTCTAATGTGTGAAATTATCACAAATTGACTGGGCAACTTAAGTGTGAATCTTGTTCTTATTTGTTAATTATGAATATTTTGATCTCGTTTGTAATCTTTATTGCTTTTACGGACTAAAGGACATTTTTAGTCCCAAATTAAAAATTGCAATGATTATTGTGGATCTGCATCCTTAAATGACATTTTAAAAATGAAAATAAATCAAAACCAATAAGAAAATCGACTGTCTGACAATCAAATAATGGGAGTTTAGGAAAGTTTTCAAAAAAAAATTGAGAAATCATGATATCTACATGAGGCGAGTACATGTCTAAATAAGTTTAGACTTCTACACATAGAAAAAACATAAAAAAAGATGCATAAAATAAATAAAAAAGGCAAATTGTTTGATTGGAGGGCTGATATTCAATATGATATTCAATCTTTTAATTATAGTAGTTAGCGGATCAGGACATCTATGTGCTTAATATAAAAATGAATATTTATAACTGAAAATTTGAATTGTGGTTATCATGGATCATTAAAATAAGAGTTTTGGTTATATTTATCATCTGACTTTTAAATTTTGAATTATAAATGAAATTTTATTTCTGTTAATTTATTTCTATCTTTTATTTTTTTTTCTGTTTTTGATTCTTAATTTCAAATCACCATATAATAATACAACTTTCTCAAAATAACACTTACAAAATAAAAATTCGCCAATTACCTTAATCTTATAATTTCATGGAAGGTAAAAGAAAATAGTAAAGAGCTAAATGTAGCATGATTCCACGACAAATCCAAACAATAATATTTAATTAAATATTCATTAGACAGCTCAAATATACTTAAAATCAGTTCAAGTAATTATCCTCTTAATTACTCTCTTTGTTTCTTTTTCCATATTTTTCACATTTCTTTACACGTCAAATACATAGCTCAAGAACCTATTCATCTTTTCTCTCTCCAAAGCAACCCACACATTAATTCCATCCCCATTCTTCCCTGGCAAAAGCAACACAAATTCATGCATGCTAGTGACAAGTGGGCCCGCATACACAGGCCTACCCCACCCAAAATCCAGCTCATGAAAAGGCAACTTCCACCATGCACTCACAAAAAAATTTCCATCTACAATAGATGGCACCCCTCTATGCATCTCCCACCAATCTATGGCTGATCTCACATATTCACTTGAGACCCTTTGAATACCCTCTTTTACCTTTTCCACACAAAATGAAAATGGTTTTACAAGCATGTCCTCTACAACTGCACTTGCTGAAGCCGTGATTACGGCATTACCGACAAAGCTGTCGGGCAAAGGTGGTACCATTTTACCCCTTATGTCAACTGCAAATAAAACAGATGAAATCTTAGTCGGGTCATCATAATATGCTCTTGCTCTAGATTTCCATAGATGTGCCACCACTGCCTCAAAACTTGAGCACTTGACCGTTGCCTTCTCTTTTAGCATATAAATAAAATTTGAATTTAGTGACACAAGTTTAAACTGTGGGGCATCATTTAGGTTAGAAAGAGATGGTGTGACTGTGGTTTGGCTGGTTGGAGTGGTGAAGTTAGAAAAGGTTTGTTTAGTGTACTCCGTATGGTCAAATTTTATTTGGAGGGGGTTTCTTGCTTTTATGCAAGATCTATCGGTGTTTAGCACATAATTGTCTGGGGCTGTTTCATCTCCTCGACAAATGGCCGCGAGGTTCTGAAACATCTCGGCTGCAGATCGGCCATCCAATATGCTGTGATTTGTAACGAAACCAATTGAGAAGCCGCCACATTTGAATCTTGTTACCTTCACCACATGAAAAACAAAAGAAAAATGGGTTCATCAATGGATTTTACTAATGATTAAGCTACAAATTTGCAAAATTAAAAAAAAGGCTCTTCCTTGATTACACATACACTGCAACAAAGTCTCCTCTGAAATGCTAAATAACTAATAATAGTACCAGAAACAACAATAAAACAAATTAAAAAATAGAATAATAAAGCAACAAACAAGCATAACATTAATAATGTAACAATAAAAAAAAAACCAACCAACCTGAGCTGTGAAAACCGGTGTATCAGCAAGACTCTGAAAGCCTTCCAGTTCAAAAATCAGATCACGGAATGAAGGATTTGGTGCAGAGAGATCTCCCAGTTCATCCAGTCTAAGATCAGAGCTTGCACCAACAAACAGGATACCGGCATTGTTACATACCAGTTCTAGTCTCTGTTGCAGAAGGTTAAAATTGATCCTTCCCGCCAAGAAGTAATATGGTACCAGTAATTTTTCTGAAAATGCTTTCTTTACTGTGTCAGCTATATCCAATGTTTTGTTATTGACATCCTTATTTTCCTTGAAGAAGAATAAGGTCTCAACAGGAAATGCAAGTTGTTGATCTATATTGGATAAGTAAATAGTTTCAACTGGATTTGGATTTTGTGGAGAAACTAAAGGTACTGGTGCATCTTTTTTGACCTGGAGACCAACTCTGAGATCATAACTATCCATTTTGGGATGTGGATAGAATTTCTCATGGATCTATTTAAACCATAGGATAATACAAAAGAGGCAAGAAAAGTGTGAACTGTATGGTCCCTTGATATACTCTTCCATGCAAGAGATGTCATACAAGTTCTTGGAAAAGAACTTCACATTATGTGTGACCAAGATGTTGGTACTTGTATTTAATTCTTCGAAAAATATGGAACATTTAGAGGAATTGGCAAGAGAATGGGTGAGAATTTTATCTCTGCTGGACAATGCTTGGCAGAAATCCATGGTTAATTAGAGTTTTGGACAAATGCTTGAAATAAGGTCAGTATGGCAAACTAGGGGAAAAATTGTTCGTCAATTAGTTTTAGAATTTAGACGTAATATTACACTACAATAAAAAAATACGGATAAGCAAATGAAAAAATACCAGTATATTAATAATCAATGTTATAATCTATTACAGGAAGCAGAACAAGACAATTGTAAACATGAAGGTAATAATTTTATTCAGAAGAACACATTAAAGAAGGAAAAATTTATAGCAAGTCAATCAATTTCTGAAAGATCCTAAACAGTTTGAATTTACTGGGTTGCAGATTGTTTCTCTTCCTCTGCCAATTCTTTTCTATAAGCTTGCAATCTCTCCTTAAACTTCTTACTCTCTTCATAATTAGCCTTTCTCTTAATAGATTTCTGAAATCACCACAAAAAAAAAAAATACTCAACTTGAATAAAAAAAAAAAAAAAACTGCATAAAGTCTTCAGTAGGTTACAAGTACCAAAACCAGATACTCTAAGTTTATACAATACTTAGTAGTTGCTTTATTCAATGAGAGACAAAAAAGGAAGTATTCTCTCTTATATGGGATTTGGAGAAGTAATCTTCTGGGTAAAATTTACTGGAGAAGAAAAGCATTTAATTTTAACATGTCTAAAACCACAGCTCCATCTTTTAGGCGGAAATACTTGAATAGATGTATTACTGGTTTTATTCTGTACTATTGAGCTAATCTTAAAGTATAATGTATAATGAGGAATTTGTTGGGTTATTGTTTTCTTTCTAATTAATGATGTAATGATACATAGACTTCCTATAATTTTAATTTGTATGATGTAGAAACCTCCCCTTGGGAGCCTTCTATTTCAAGCAAAACAACAAAGTAAATAGTATATGTTCTTCACTTTCCCAATGGAGTAATAAGACTATATATCCATTGTTTCAACCTGAATGACAAAGTTATATTGCATGCTGTATCTCTAAGGAAAACATTCAAAATTAAAGATGAAAAGAAATGCAAAAATGCCTTTAAATTGAAGAAGGATATGTAGATCACCTCCTCACGAAAACACTGATCAAGTTTAATCTTAAGATCAGTGCATTCTCCAAAGAACTTTTTAATTGGATGGTCTGTGTGGCACTTTTGAAACGCTTCAATTATCTACCAAATAAGTTACAAATAATAAGAAAATCAGAAAAGGGAATAATTTCATAAAATTCAAATCAGAAAATTGTGACAGACATCTGGGAAAACATACTTCAGCACACATTGGATGCCGGTGTATTGTAAGAGGAGGATGCATCCTCGTGTGTGAAATTCAATTCCCTGTAAATTTTAGAAGAAAAAGGGCATTTGTATGAACAAATAAAAAGGAAATTAAGCAAGAATCGTAGTAAACCCTGTTAAAGTGTATCCAAAAGAAAGAAAAACATGTCTGTGCCAGATTTGACCATAACCACAACAAATTAGCAAATATCCCTATATGGATAGAACAACTGAAAAGAAGTCCCATCCGTACTGTTAGTTAATCATCAGGACTATACATTAAATGGATTAAGAATATCTAATAACTGATACTAAGAAACAAAGATAATCAAAGTTTAATAATGTTTCAAGAGCATCAGATTTGTCATATATTTGCTTCCCAAAGGCTCATTTTAATTATCATTATTTCATGGTCATCAGGTAGTTGGCGACTAATGTTTTCAAGGTGTACTGGCAAACATAAAGAAACAAATAAAGATATTCTTTCTCAAACTTTTCATCTGCAGTTACTGCAATGATAAATAGCTTTGCTATTTAACAAAAAATGGGGTCTTTTTTTTACGAACTTCCTTAAAAAAACTGTCTATGATTCCACGAGCCAGCCAATGATGAGTGTATGATTTGGTACCAGCAAAGCATCACTTTGATGAACCATACCATACCATACCAGACCAGTGAAGTACCAGTACAAATATGGCACTTGACCGTGTAATCCTGTAAATCCTTAAAATATATGGGTAGGACACTGCTCGAACTGAAAACAAACACTTATAAACAGGTGGAGCGAGCCCCAATTGTAGTGTTTGTGAAGTACCGTACTTAAAATTAAGACCTTAATGACTTAAACCATTAAACCATAGCACTAGCCACTAGGATGCAATAATCAGACCAATGTTGCGTTGCTACCATCCTTTGGAATATTTATCTATCGGCACTTTAACGACCCGGTTGTTGGGCGATTTTCCAAAAATTTTCAAGCCGACTGGCCGCGTGCGTTTTGGTCGAAAGAACCATTGAATCGAAAGAGACTCACCTTATGTCCGAGTTACGCCGATTCTTGCTTCTGAGTTGTGACCGACTGATTTTCTTTACAGATTCTTCAATGGTGGATCAGTGGATTTGATCGATAACTTGGGCGTCGGCCGTCAAGTACGTTTCGTTAATTAAAAGGAGAACGAAAATGGGTTTCTGTCTGATCCTCTGCACTACCTTACCGCTTGATTTTGAAATCCATACCGTCCGATCAAAATCCGAACCAATCCGGTCCAAGCCTGTAAGGTAAGGGGTCCTTTAAAATTCGTGCCAATATATAATGAAAAGACCGGATACAAACTCAAAAGATGAGGCTGGGATCCAATGGCCACTCCATAGGCAGTTCAAGAAAGAGAATTAAACAGCGATTTCCTTGGGCCGTACAGTTTTGTAAACATAAATAAAAACAAGCGATGTTTTTGGGCCATACATTTGGTAGGGAAAAAAAAGACGAACCGGCTCGGACTAAGTGATCGATTCTCCCGTAGCGGATCCTACGGTGAAAGACTAGTGATTGTTGGACTAGTCAGCAATTATTATTTTTTTATTAATTTAATTGAATGAGCATCTCAATAAGTTTGCACATTGAATTGCTAAATTTTAGTTGACACTTTCAAAACCCATGTTGACACTTTTATTTTTACTTTTATGAATGCAGGCAGTACAATTGTAAATTTTAAAAGATTTCACTAAATGAATGTTTTATATCTGATTTCACTCTCTCACAACCAATGAAATTCACTGTTATGATATTAAAAGCAATTGCTTCTCAATTGCATAGGGATGTAGGAGTTGTAAAAATAAAGTTTAAAATTAATTTTTTTTTATTCTTTGACAGTTGTTTGAAACTGCTAATTAATTTTATGGATGGAGATGCTCAAAGATACATATTACAGATATAAATTTGTCTTTAATTATTTAAATTTCAAAAAAATTATATACACGTACTATTGAAGAAACGTTTTGTCTTAATATAATTTTCAAGAAACCTACTTTCTATATATATTATTTTTCTCTTTTTTTTAGCACAAATCCAAAATACTTCGGAAAAAAATCTAGTTGATTATAGGACTCGACCGATTCTTATCAATTCGTCTGATCATCCCATTTCATAGCTAAAATGTCAAGTTCGATTCTGGTTTGAGTTTCAGAAAGACGCCATTGACTTGGTTATTTCAGTTTTGTAAGCACCACAAAAATGTATCGATAAGACGGGTTTGTCTTCTCACTAATTTTTATTTTTTTTTATTTTACAACGACGAACTTCACAGAGTTGAAAAAAAATTCAGATGCATTTTAATTCTATTGGTGTGTGTACATAAAATCATGTACAAGCCGGCTACAATTAATTTAGATTATATATTGTGAGTATTTTGGTTTTTCGATGCACCTAATAATTTTTGTGTACATATCTTTTAGAAGTAAATTAATTCTTGTATAATTTATTTACCATGATACTTGTGTATTTACTATTGTAATTTTCACTAGTATGAAATGTTCAAATACCATGCATAACTATTCTCAATAACATGTGTATTAGTATTGAGTCCGGCTAGTATGACATCGGTGTCATGTGACACCAACTACAAAATTGATTGGATAGACTTCAAACGACTAATCCGAACCGTTCAAACTGATTTACTTTATGAGTGATGCGTTTATATGCAAAAAAATTTATATTTTCTAGTTATTTTAGTATCAAATCAAGCGGTCAAAAATGTTGAAAAATGAATGCATTAGAATTAACTTAAAAACTCACACAATTGACCGCTTGACTTGATACTAAATAAATTCAAAAAATTTTGAATTTTGCATGTAAACACACAACTAATGAAATAGATCGGTTTAAACGGTTTGGATTCACCGTTTGAAGTTGATTCGATAGGTTTTGGAGTTGGTGTTATATAGGCTGAAATGACACTGATGTCATACTAGTCAGACTCATTAGTATTTGTAAAGGGTTAATTCTCAAACTCATTTTTTTCATTGAATACCTCTTACTTGTGCACAGTAAAGTAATTATATATGTATTGTTAAGAAATAAGCATATTTTATATATTACAATAATAGAACTAAAAAAATATATTTTCTTCAACATTTGGTCTCTCTAGTTCTAGTATATAAGTGTCTTATATATGGTGGGAGAGATTGGAAATGTCACCTTTTATATATAAGTGTAAAATGGATAAAATTTTAAAATTTAAGTAAATGAATTGATGTTCTATAATCATCATTAGCTCTTCAATTTCTTTTTTATTGTTGTAAAAAAAAGTTTTCTTTTGATGGTTCAAAGCATATAATTTGTCTTTTTGACATGATCAGGCATACACATGCAGTTAAAATTTAATATCAAGAGACATGCAATAAGTTTTTATTGAAAAATAGTATCAAAAGAAGTTTTGCATGTGTGCTGAAGGAGTGAGGATTTTTGAATGATATGTCATACAAATGTTAAAAAATTCTTATTTGAAATATCTCATGAGTTATGTGAATGATGCTTATTAGGGGTCAAAATGGAGCGGATAGTGGTAAAACTATATTCATATTTCTTTTTAGTTTTTCGGATACAGATACGGATTGAATATCAACCAAATACGGATGCAGATACGGATCGGATCGGATATTTATTAAAATAATATAAAAACTTATTAAAAAAATACTAAAGTTCATAATATTTATCTATGAATAACAATATTTTCATAATATATATTAAAATATATGATATATATCTATTATTCGATACGGATAATTGAAACGTAAAACCATAACAATATTCATATCCACACGGATATTCGGATATCGGATATCTACATCTAATTTTTAGAATACAGATCAGATATTATTCATACCATTTTCACCCCTATGCTTACAACTTATTATATATACGAAAAAAGTTAAAAATGTGCTATCAAAGAAGTCTACTTTAATTATATTTGTGATTTTAAACATGTCCTGGATTTTTTAATGAGAAATTAGATAAAATCAATATAATATGATCATAATTCAGAACTCTTGAGTGATTTTTGAAGTTTGTAATCAATTCAGAATATGATCATAATTCAGAAAATCAATATATTTTGAGGAGGGTTCCAATGCCTCATGCCTTTCATGCCTCATCATACCTCATGTTCTATATCTTCGTTTTCAAAATCTAAGTTGTCGATCCGAACCGTTCACCATGATATCCATACTAAAATATCGTTTGGGATGAAATTTTATAATTTTTGGAAATTTTTTGCTATTTTTTAAGATGTGTAGAAAATCACTGTTTTTTAAATGGTCCAAAAACAGTGATTTTGTACCCATCTTAAAAAATAGTAAAAAATTTCCAAAAAATATAAAATTTCATCCCCAAACATATTTTAGTATGGGTATCATGTTGAATGGTTCGGATTGACAATTTGAACTTTGAAAACAAAGATATAAGATATGAAGTAGATGAGGTATGAAAAATATGAGGCATTGGAACCCTCCTCATTAAAAATACATGCACCAATCCAACCTAATTAAATATACAACCTTAATTTGTATTATCTTACTATGACGTCGTACTCACAGTGTGTTAATCAATTTATAAGATCACAAACAATTAGAAAAGAAAAAAAACAACTATTATTCTCAACTAATTTTATCTAACTTATGTCTATTAATCGAGTTTGACGTCCATCTAGATCACTTATGACAAATGGAAAAAAAGATAAGATTGGATCAAGTGAAAAAAATTGATCAAATTAAGGTAAAAATGACTAGTTTAATTTTTAATAAGTTAGATAAATATTATATAGATAGATATTAATATAGAGAGTCAATTGCAGTATATAATACAAAAATGTATTAATGTATTACTGTATTGCAATTGTTTTTATTACAGCAAGTCTTAAAAATTGAAAGTTTGAGCCTTAAAAAGTCTAAATGTTTGGTGAAATTAACATAACTTGTTTGACACTGTTGAAATTTATGTAATTGAAGTTTTTATATGTAAATTTTTTTTTTTAAATTGTATTGGTAAATAGTAGATATTTGGTTATATGTGTAATTAAATGAATATTTCAATTCCATTAATTTTTGTTTCCATTTAATTTATATATATTTGTACAACATAAATAATTAAAATGTTCCGTAGAGTGTCATATACATTTTATTGCTAAAATTATATTTCTCATTTTGTTCCTAAAACAATTGAATTTTTAACAATATATATTCAGTGTAAACTGTGACGTTAACATATTCATTCATGAACATATATGGGTTTTAGAACTTAATTTGCTTCGTTTGGTACATATAAAAAATTAACGGTTTGAACGAATGAATTCAATAAAATTTTAAACACGATGTAGTAAAAGAGTTGTCATATCTCTTAATTAAAAATGATATTGTTTTAAAAGAATTAAAAATCCGGGACAGACACAAAAAATCTCCGAAAAACTGCTTTAACGAGTTTCCTTTGGCAGGAAAAATTTATTTTTCAATTTTTCACAGTTTCTGTTTCATCGATCCATGTGTTTCTAGTATTACACATATGATTAATTGACAACTGAAGGTGGGGATCGTTACATTGTCAAACGAGGTCCGGATTCCCTAAAGTAACCCAATCTTTGGGTTTTCGATTGAGACCGTCCGATTCGAATTTGTCGCTCGAGATTGTCTCGAGATTTGAATTCGTCGTCGGGATATGTGCGCACACTTCACGGATGAATTTTCACAGATTCGAATCAGACGATCTCGCTCCAAAACCCAAAGATTGGGTTACTTCACTGGATCCGAATTGTTGTCAAACGACCCCACACCAGAATTTGCAAAATCCTGCATTGATGTGCTTGATTTCATTATTTTAGTTGTGAGATTTTTCCTCTTGCCTCCAATTTGGCATAAGACTGCAATCTCCAAACCATGTTTTACTATATATATATATATATATATATATATATACACACACTTCACGCTCATATTTTAATTTTGAAAATCCAAACAGCCAATCCGAACCACTCAACATGTTCTCTATATTGAAATGTGCTTGAAGACTAAATTTTATATTTTTTGGAATTTTTTTATTATTTATTAAGCCACTTTGAAAATTGCTGATTCGATGGTCCAGAAATTTTTACTGTTCACAGTGGATCAGCGATTTCAAAGTGACTTAATAAATAGTAAAAAAATTCAAAAAAAATATAAAATTTAGTCTCCAAGCACATTTCAATATAGAGAACATGTTGAGCGGTTTGAATCGGTTGTTTGAATTTTCAAAATAAAAATATGGCGTGAAGTAAAACGACGTTTTACTTCACAACTCACCATAGTCTATATATATATATATATATATAGTCTCTCTAGGTTTATGAGTAGAATGAATAAAAAATGTATTAAGATAGAATATAGGGATTTGGATCTAAAGCGCCAACTCTGTTTGATGAGAATCTCCACATGTAGTTTCGTTTTTCTAGAAAGGAAACAGTTATATATATATACATGGTAGTGAAAGAATGCAATAATAATAAAAAAAAAAGCAGAAACACGATGATATATATAATTCGTAGTCTTTTAATCCAAATTAATTTGTCAAGTCACATATATTTCAGCCAAAATTAAAAAATAAATAAAAATAAAAATTAAGAACAACATTTCTTCTTTTATTTACATAAACAATAAATAAACACACCTTAGAGGAGCTTCATCAGTTTGCTCCTCCTTTACAGAAACAAACATTAATTAATTTCACCCTTACCTTAATTATTCCAAACCATGCACATAACATGTATACATAATTAAACATCAAATCAACAGACACTAACAAATGATATAAAACGCTACCTTCACTTCCCCTGATAAGCACCACCCCACAAATCCATCTCCCCTCCCCTCGGAGCCGACATCTGGTTCATCTGTTGCACCGCACTGGTACCACCATAGCCATCCATCACTGCCCATTCATTGCCGCCCTGCTGATCATCCCTACTCTCGCTGCAATCCTGTATCCCAGTTTCAAGTCTGGTCGGTTCATTCGGAAGCACTGAGAAACCAAAGCCAGTTGTAGGCCTGTGATTTGTCAACAGGTCCTGAACTTGTACTTGGACCTGTGAGTAAGATTCAGGTGGAGCCAGTTGGGGGTAGTAGAGAGGATTGTGCGGGTGGTGGTACGGGTTGTGGGTATAGTGCGGGTATGCATAATGATGAGAAGCTAGTAGGGTTCTAGCTTGATCAGGACTCATCGAGCCGTTTGCACGCATTTGTGCTTCTGCATCCTGACCTGTGGCCCCCTCCCCAGTGACTTTGAAAAAACACTTTTTCTTGAATACACGGCAAACGACCCACCCATCCTCCTGTAAAAGTTACAGTGAAAGAAAAATTATTATACAATGAGTGCAGTAAAATTTTAGTATGGTTATTTCTTAATTATTTGCATTAAATGGATGAAGGAAGCATCCTGTAACCACAGAAAATGGCTCAATCTAAGAGGATGCTTAAAAATTCACTCTTAAGTTGTCTTAAAATTAATTATATTCCTCAATTAGTAGATCCTAGTTGGGTAACTTAGTGTCCCATAACCAACAGTAGTATGGCATGAGTAATTTCCTTAATATCATAAAAGCTTCAGTAGAACATGAAATGATCTAACTGTATCACTTGATCAATGCCTCACAAAGCCATAATTTAACTCCCGAGTTTAATTAACTCACGTTGAAAGAAAAATGGTTTTTAATTTCTTCAAAAATTTAAATCAATTAATTAAAGGAAGCAGCAGCTTACACAAGTGCCTCCTTGAGATTCATCGGTCTCTTCAAGCCGGTACTCGTGCATGATCCAATCAGTCTTCTGGCCATGAGGAGCACGACCCCGATAAAAAACTAGGGTTTTCCTCATGCCAATTTTGCTATAGCTATTTCTGATGCACTTGTCGCGCCCAGTGGCCTTCCAAAACCCTGCGTTAGTGGCCCGGTTGGTCCTTGAGCCAGTTGGGTACTTGCGGTCCTTGTGGCTAAAGAAGTACCACTCGTTCTGCGGTGCAGATCCGATTTTACATCTCTCTGCATGCAACAGTAAATTGTTAGGATGCGTGTTTGTGTAGTTCATATGCTCACAGAAGCACACAAAGAGAGATAAGTACAATTAATATCATGCATAAGCTAACTAACAGTACTGTGCGCTA
Organism: Carex parvula; assembly: GCA_025461045.1. Taxonomy (NCBI): domain Eukaryota; kingdom Viridiplantae; phylum Streptophyta; class Magnoliopsida; order Poales; family Cyperaceae; genus Carex; species Carex parvula. Next base: position 131,359 of record JAJGRW010000290.1, on the reverse strand, counting down.
GTTTTTCAAGATTGTGGAATTAATAGCCTGATTTATATTGATATAGAAGTAGCACCTTTTTTTGTCATTTTTTTTATTTTACTCTACATAACTCCGATGAAAACACTAAAATTCAAAATTATTCAGCATTTAACAGTCTAATTACTTTTAAATTAGCAGTGACATAATAATTATGCCATTTTGGTTAGTCCAGAAAATTTTTGTTGGTGAAGTATTGAATATTTGATATAAGACCATGTATTTAAAAGAACTAGCTAGAAAGAAGAATTACGAGAAGACAATACGATTAATTCTGAATTATTCACAGAGCAATTTAGATAACAAATTAAGGTATTATGAGGTAGTTAAGTACTTAACCCTGAACTAAATTTAAAGGTAGAAAATTAGAATTGATTACAATTCGGCTAGCTGTAGAAGAATCAAACTAATATTTGGTTAAGTTACAAAATAAGTACAAGGAACTTCTTATATTAATCCTAATTAATATTACGAAACTAATTACATATGCTTACCTTGCAAATCCCAAGGTTCAATCTTATTCAAATCAATTTCCCTGATCACCTCAAGATCAAACTTCTCAAAGGAGACCTTTTTCTTCAGGTAGTACAGCAGCAGCTCCTCATCCGTTGGATGAAAGCGAAACCCTGGCGGGACACCGTTGTTGCTCGAAGAATTAGAAGATGAAGCCATTGCCAATTCTTCATGCATAAATTACTTGACCAAAGCTTATTTTCTACGTAGAAGGTTTGAGAATGGTATGAAATCTTCTTTCTTATAAAGATTGTTCTATAGTTTATATTAAATGCACTTTTGCACATTTGCCCCTGAGACTTTCCTAGCTATGTGATTTGAATTTCAACGTTTTAACCTATAGACTGTTTTGTATAACTTGGAAAAATATAGTATTTATTTACGTGTATATATACTCAAGCTTAACTAGCTAGGTATTATAGATATATCAACATGCGCGCATATAGATAGCTTATAAATTCAAGATTATGCTTTTGTTATTATTAAGTTGCTTAACTAGTATAAGCTATATGGTGGTATATTTGTATTGTCAACAGTACACTTAAATTAAGATTGGATGACTAACTTTGTACGTTGAATATAATTGTCGACCTATATATGATAAAATTGGTTAGGAATTGTTTGACAACTATTTATGTTCACTATTATTAAATAAAATATAGTTTCAAAACCAGGCATTATAGAAATGATTTATATGACACCAATTTTGTGCATGTTTTATCGATCATCAAGTAGCTTAAATTAATTTTCAATAATTTTAAATTAATAGTTCGGGGAGCATGCATCATCAAATAATAAAAGTGCTTGAAAGTTTATTCGTAATCTATCTATATATCCAATTTATACATTTATTTTTTTAATGTTAAATCTAGTTTCGATAGATTTGAAAAATATTAATTATGAAGATTGACAACATATACACAGTTATCAAGTGATCCCTCCCCGATGAATTGTACGTACCAAAATGCTCTCATTCTGCTTCTTCAATGTTGTGTTTCTTCAAAAAGGAACTCCAAAATAAA
>JAJGRW010000290.1:87306-124806 GCA_025461045.1 Carex parvula | reverse complement strand
GTCCATTTCTGTAAGTTTAAATCCTAATAAGTAATCTGCGTGTGTGTGTGTGTACAGTATATTATATCAAAAAAAATTTCACAATTTAACTGTTTTAATTGCTAATTTGTAAGAAGAAGAAGATTTTCAATTGAATTCTATACTTCAATGCAATATAATAGTTTCTCCCAATAAATATTTTTGCAGGTCATGAAGATTTTAATCTGAGAGTATGAAACACTATTTAATTTTCTTCTAAATTCATCATCTGATATGTTCAGTTATACAGAGGAATTGAAGGTTAATTAAATAGTTGGTATTATCAAATATGTAGGGATCGAGAAAAAGGATTCCTTGTAATTAACATCGATCTACAACAAATTCAGGTAATTACACCAAAAAATAATAAATATAAACAGTATTTATTAATTCAACGTCGTCTGGTATTAGGCAGTTAATTAAACCCTAAAACCTGGAATTAATTAATCTCGGACTTAGCGTAATTAGTTAGAGATTGCACGCACTTTCGCATGTGCACACCCTTAATTCTCACTAATAAAGTAAAGTATATTTTGTTGACATACTTTTCTGATCAGTTGACATCCCTTTCTCTTTAATTTAATCTTTTCTTGGATCTGCAACCATGCTTTATATTGCGCTATGGAATTGTTGGTTTCAGTAAAATCCAATTTTTTTTAATAAACCCATGAGCAAGGGAGTTACTGCAGTGCAGCAAATACATGCACCAAATTTCCCAAAAAAAAAAATATCAATTATAATTTACAACACAGTTTGATCTGGGTTTTTGTTATTTGTTACCCATTTGTGCATCTCATTATATATTACCATGTTTTGGGCTTATGTATAATCTTATGTGACCAGAGACGGGTGTAGTAAGGCAGTATGGGGTCAATTGACTTTCATTTTTTTAATTTTTTTTATATTAATATATAATTTTGTATATAATTTACAGTAAAATGTCATGAAATGGTAAAAATAATCTTCATTTTCCGTAAGAAAATTTTATATAACTGACCTCCATATATATATATATATATATATATATATATATATATATATATATATGTATATATTTGATTTCCATATATAGTTTGAAAATCTGGCTATGCTCCTGTATGTGACTGTAGTTATATCACTTAAAGAGTACTATCAATTGCTACTATTGAAAACATAACACAAGACAGCATTTAGTAGAGATAATTTTGGACTCCTTGGTGAGAACTAAACATAAAAGTATGCATATGAAACTAAATTAATTAAGTGCGTATATTTAAATAATACAGACAAATTTTTATTCAGTGCTCTAAGTTCAAAAGCATATAAAGTTTCACGTTTGGAGTCCAATGAATTGGATGAGATGTGTTTATGTGTTTGCCATGCATGGATAATAATAAAAATTGTCCTTGGCAGCTTCTGCCAAATTATAAAAAAAAAAATATTTGATGCATGTTATTTATGCACATATAGAACTATTTGATACATTCAACAGTTTGAACTCAGTGATATTAATTTGATGCATTATCGTCAAATGTTAAGTAATTAAGTTGCAAAAAAATAATTTATAATTAACATGCATGTCATCTATTTTATATGTATATATAAAACAGGTTTGCAAACTTACGTTTTGATTTTATAATACTTTTGGATTATTGTTAAGTAGTCTCTTGTATGTTAATTATTTTCTATATATATATAATGCGCGCGTACATGCAAAATACAATACATGTTTGCATATGGTTCCAGATAATTTTGGCCAATAAGTCAACAAATTAATTTATTTGAAATCTGTGATGATTAGGTAAATGCATGTCTATGAAAATTAAAAATTAAAAATGTTTTTATGATAAAAAAATTCATTAATTAGATATATCATATATCGACTATGATGCTGTCGAAACCAAGAAATCATCATTTAATCACTGACCAAATAATTTTCAATTTGACATAACTTGATATATGATTTATTTAATTTTAAAAAATACATCTATAATTTAAATTTCAAACTTTTATAAATTTAACGTGGCTTAATTCACATTATTGTCAAAAAACATTGATCGTTAATTAATTAATATATATATCCCGATTTAATTGTGTACTTTGGCATGCACCAAATGAAGACAATGAGAGTGTGCTTAATTTGCATGGCTTAACTAAATTAAAAGCTATACAAAAAATGTATCTCACGATACAATCTGTTCTAATAAATCTTCAATAGATTAATTAGCTAGAACACCCGGCCCTTAGTCCTGATTAATTATCCTAGCATAGCATGACACTGTTTGAGTACAAATTAGGGTTCCTGCATGTGATTTGTGAACATGCAAAAGCAGTTAGCGAAATATGATAGAATTTTAAATAGTTTCTTGTGCACTTTTACTTAATACACACTCATGCATCCTACGTACGTAATTTTCCAAGTTACAAGGTTCTAATTTAACTTATATTAAGATATACAAATCATTTAGTTACATTTCAAATACTTCAGAAAGATAAATATGATCTCCTTTCATATGGAATTATATATATATGAGCAACTTATTTTTCATACTAAAACTAATTTTAAAATTTTGATTCTCATTTCATTAAAGAAAAACATTTTAAAATTACTAGTACTAATTATTCAAATATCAAAAAGTTGTCAATTCAATACAAATTTATTTTTGGAAAAAGTTGGCTTCCATGACAGTAACTTGCAGCTATATGAAGTTTGACCTGTGACTTTGTGTTCCTTTATTTTATTTTAAAAATTTATGCGCGTAAGAAAAAAATGAACCGACCATGCATTTCATCAAAGAAGCCGCAAAGCAGCCGCCGATCCGTACTGAATTATCGCCAACTACGTATCTCATAAGAAATTTTTTTAATTCTGTACGTAGTATATAACGTCAAACTAACTAGAGCTATTTAAATAAGTAATCTGCTAAGATTTTAATTAATATAACTAATCTATATATATACCATGATGGAACCTGACATGAAAAAACAACATGATTTTGACACATGACATGATCGAAAGTGATTATTTTTTATTATTTATTTCCTCCTCTAAAGTTTGATTTTACGTATTTTCCTCACTAAATTTCAAAAACTCACAAATTTATCTATTTTAATATCTTTTATATTAAAACTCATTCTAAAATTTTAAAATACCCATTTTATCTTTTATTAAAAGCATATAAAAGCCCATCAAATTCAAATTTGAATCTAAAGGGTTCTATGATGGAACATGACCTGAAAAAACAACATATTCTGACACATGACATGATCGAAGTGACTATTTTTTTACGTGACATGATTTGTCAAAAATGACGAGGCAAAACCATATCACGTTTGGTTACGTTGTAACTTGATGTGACGTGCTGGCTTACTACAGCTCGTTAAATGTAATATATAACTTTTTTCTAATAGGATTTTAAATTGTTCATTGGAAAAGATGAAAAAATCCCAAAAATTATGGACAAAATTACAAAAAATATCGTCAAATAAATAAAAAAATGAAATTTGTTTGTCATGTTATATAAATTATTTTCCGGATTTTATATTGCTGATTAAAAATTGAAAATTCCTTGAATTGTGAAAAAAAAAAATTTCAAGTGAAGAAATTTTTTATGTTTTTTGCTACATTTTACGTTGTAAAAAAAATATCATTTTTTTTGTTAAGCTGTAAATCGATTTAAAAGTTTGAAACTATGTAAACTATGTGATATAATAATGTTTATAAATTTGGAAGGTGTTTAAAAAATTGTGAATTGTTTAAAATAAATATTTTTTAATATATGTGATATTTTGTGATGTTATACTAAATTTTGCTGAAAGGAGCACATCACACAGCACGATTAGCAATGGACAGTTCAAATTAATCCCACCTATACCAAACTCAATTTGGTGCCTGTAAAAACTAGAGGGCTCGATTTGAGATTCGTACCAGGTTAAAAGAAAGGTCCAGATCTATTTTTGTCAGTCAGGTACCTAGGAGATCCAAATTCACCTATGCCATGACATATCTCTGTTAGGAATTAATAAACTTAATTATTAGTCAAATGTATTAGTTAATTGTTCGAACCATCTAGAATTGTCATGAATGTAATAGTTATTGTTGAAATTATCTAGAAATCATATTGCAGTCTTCTAATTTGTCTTGAAAGATGAAAAACGTGTATAAGAAATAGAGAGGGTTAATGATAGGTTTAAATGTCAGTTAGTGATAGTAGAGTGTGTAAAAAGTTCATATGAATCTATATAATGTGTAATATAAGAGAGTACGTAGCTAGGAGAACATTGATAATACGAATAAATTTTCTATCATAAAATGTTCTCTCTTCCACTATTAAATATATTAAGTTTGTGTCAAAATATTAAATCGATTCTATGAATCTCACACGTAGCCTTACGTTTCTAACATAATCTGACGCGGCGTATCCTTTTTCTTTCTCGTTATATTAGTCAACCCCCATATTCGTCCAATATATCTGGATTCTGGATTCTGGAGTGTTTCTGAGGCAATTTTTTGGACAGGAAAGCTGTAACCTCCTGTTGAATGTTGATTGTATGCTAGCTGTTTTTTTTGAATAATCCTCAGCAGAGGCTGCTGGGTTGGATTGTATCCTAGCTGTTGTTATTATATAAAGGAGAAAGTTAGAAACCATCAAAATTAAGAATGTTACATTATGTATCATCATATTATTTACAAATTAAAAAACAGAGAACTATACGATGATGTTACGATTCAGGTAAATATGAATATAATTTGATAGTACATTGTTTGTTATAATGCAAATAAATTACTAAATTATTATTATTATTATTATAAAAAAAATAAAAGTTTCTAAATTCCACTAATAGTTATGTTATAAAATGGAATAATATGGATATTATTGGAAATTTAGAAATCATCTAGATATTATTTGTGAAACATCTGTTTATTCATTTATTCGTTCGAAAATATGTTAGAAAGGAATAATAATAAATATACTAGAATCGAGATACATGCTCTTCGTGAGGGACCCAATTTCATTCGATGCCTTATTATTTGAAAAATAAATTTGCAACAAAAAAAAAAAGTTATCTGTCTCTTTATAGCCAAGACTTCGAACTACTAATGAGCAAACCAATTGAAGAAATATTACAAGCATTTTAAAAACCATATATAGTGGATTCTTTTTTAATATTTCAATCCAATTGAAGAAAAAATCGTTACGGGAAGGTTTTTATTGCACGTTACAATGCAATTTTAAAATGTAAGCAATTAATATATTTTTTAGTATTGCAGAAGCAATTGAAGAAGTATAAAATTTACCAACTGCTGGAACATTTTTTCAATTACGAAATCTATTCATTATTCTAAATATTGATCAACAAAGAGCAAAGTACAACATTATATTATGTTCTTAATTTTCGGTCGATCAAATTATGTTTCTTATGGAACGGAAAAAAGTACAAAAATAAAAAAGCTGCACAAATATGTTAGTAGATGAAAATGTCAAATTGGTTGATTTGTCTGATAATCAACATTTTCCATTTAAATAACCGTTTAGTATTTTAATTGTCTATTTAATCGGTCATTTATTGGGTCATAACTTGTCTAGTCGGTCATTAAAAAAACTCCAAAGGAAAAAAGATACCTCAAATGTCAAATCAGCACGTATACATGCAGTACCAATTAATCGGCCACAAGATTTCAATTATTCAATTGCATACTGTTGGAGCGCTTGACAATAATTTATTCATTCGATCGACAAGCGCATGGTTTTATTTATAACACTTGTTAAAAATGATCAATACATTCATAAAAATGTCTATAAAAAATCAAATTAACTTTCAACTACTTGGTTCTTGAACTGAAAATTAAACTAATAATATTATAAAATTTAAAATGATCATCTGATCATGTACTTATTAAAGTTGTTTTCGAAGAAATATGTGCAGCCATTGGGACTTGTTCTGAAAGAAAAAAAAAATGAAGGGATTAGATAAAATACAATGTAATTTTATTTTACGAGCGAGTTCAAAATAATTATAAGTTATACAAAAAAATAAAACTACTAAATTTCTAGTCACGAGAACTTATCCAGTATAAATTCGTATCATCTAACGTAACATAAAATTTGTGTTTAGATCCAGACCGTCAGATCAGAAACTGTATGAATATTGAAAATGTTCCGAACATTCCATTTCGGAGAATTGATTCCGAATTGTGAGAAACAGAAATATTATGTTACATCAGAGCATATGGACTCATTCAGCATATATTTGGTTCGTTTTTTATATAAATTTGAACAATGTATGTAATGTCAACAACTTATATATATATGAGGAGGGTTAAAATGGATTATTGGTTTTGTGCCTCAAATATACCCCACACTTTATCTATGTTCTGAAAGTTCAAACAGTTGATCCGAACCACTCAACATGAAATATATATTAAAATGTGCTTAGAGATCAAATTTTATATTTTTTGAAAATTGTTTACTATTTTTTTAGATAGGTACAAAATCACTGCTTTTGAACCAGCCAAAAACAATGACTTAATAGTTAATACCTATCTAAACAAATAGTAAAACATTTCAAAAAAATATAAAATTTGGTCTCTATGCACATTTTAATATGGATATCATGATGAGATGTTTGGATCGACTATTTGAACTTTAAAAAAAAAATTAAAAACAGAGATAGAGATGTGGGATATGGTTGGGGCACAAAACCAATGATGTATTTTAACCCTAATGTGTGTGTATAATTAATTTATAATTATTAAATGTATTTGTGTATGTATTAAGTTTTGAACTTTTAAAATTTAATATCTCTTATTTCAGTTCAATTAATAAATCGAAATTTAATTACTTTGGTTATTTTGATTTGGTTGTTATTCAATGACAAAATTAATTCGGTTGGTTTAGTTATATTTTTTGAAAACCCAATAAAATTTTAATTTGACTATTTTGACTTGATTTTAATCGAACCGATCTAATGAAGATTATTATGAACACTCAGAAAAAACAAAAGAAACAAAAATATTCAATATAGGCAATAGGTTTGAATTTGGAAAACTCGTATACCAATCTTTTATAGTTTTATTGGTCTAGAAATGGCCACAATTTACAATTCACAATTGCAATCCGTTATAACTATCAAATATTTATCAAAATGCAGAAAAATAGAGAATTTCTAGCTTTAAACTACGATCTTCATATCAAAATTCTTTAAAAGAAAAAAAAATACATTTTACTTTTTGTTTAGAATATTTATTATTTTTCTGAATAGGAAGAATACTAATGTTATTGGATGGTCCAAAATCTCAGATCAATTGATTTTCTTCCTATAAAAAAATAGTAAAACAATTTTTAAAGTAAAATTTTTGGTTTTATAAATTTTTTGATTTGAAGATTAGATTCGATATTTGGACATTCTAAAATTGAATATGGACTTGTTGCATCAGGGGTAAAATTAGAAAATTTTAATAAGAGTAGCTAAAAATTAAAATGCACAATATGTAGTGAATGTAGATTTGAACCTGAGTCTCTCAATCACAAAAATAGAACTTTAACTACTAGACTACAACTAAGCATTTGTTATTTATTGAGAGAGGCTGAACTACAACTAATTTTTTTTTATAGCTCTCACTTCTGTCGGATTATCCTGCGGATATAGGTCTGTCGATTTATGCTGGATAATCCAATGAAATCAGCCATGCATTCCACTGTATTATCTAGCAAAAATGTCATTTTTGAAAACCTACCATATCGATGTTATATTTTGAATTTCAATTTATTTATATGTTATGAAATAAAAATTTCTGTTTATTTTGTCTAGACAACTAAATTTAAATAAAGATGTTGGTCCACATACATGGGCTAAATTGTAAAATCAAATAGGCCTTTCTCTTTCAAACTTCTACACATAGTCATAACATTTGTTTTGGTCTTTTCATTTTATTTATGGATTTATTCTGTTAAGAAAGTAATTAATTAGGCCTTATTGGACGGTATAATAAATAATTCAGGGGCCCAATCGGCATCACTATATAATTTCAAATTATTTTGGGCCGGACTTCTATTGCTGTGGATCTAATTCAAACAATTGTGTTTTTGAAGCAAAAAACTGAACTAGAATTGCATAACATAAATTTAGCATAGAGTTGCACCGTGAACGCTTCTGCTTAAAATTGTCTTAAAGAAAGAGAAGAAAAAGGTACTTGAAAAATATAAAGATAAAGAGAGCTCGAAATATTTCAAGTTCATTTTCGACTTGACTATAATGAACAGAATGGAATTAGAATTATATTCAAGTCGCTTGAATCTGACTGTGTGAGGTCTTAATTGAGACAATGGAGCACTTGTTGGCATCATAAAATGTGTAAACTGTAGATGATAGGCGTAAATGGTTTACTTTTTGAGAAATGGAGGCATTCTACTAATTTAATTGGAATTTTCTTTATGAAATGCAGCGACAGCGTCATTCACTTGGACTTTTTCTCCCATTATTCAACTTATGATTATCCGAAAATAATAAACCACCATAAATTCATGTTGTACATCAAATTTAATGACACATTAATTGTTCATCATGGAACGCGTTTTCATGCTGGCTATTATACATATGGATTTTCATGATGGCTATTATACATATGGACTATATACCCTTTCCTGTGACAACATTTGCATCGATAACAACGGTTTGGTCTGTTCATAGAAATACGCTGCCGGAGACAGAAAAGGCTCTGGGATACCTTGTGGGCGGCAGCCTCATGGACCTTGTGGCCAGAGAGAAATAGACGAGTCTTTACACACGAGAACAAGGATGGCCAAATCCTCATCCAGGAAACGAACCTGGAATTTAGGCGGTGGTGCGCTCTATTCTTTAGATTGTACATGTGATCATCCAGACAATTTAGACGACATTTTTTACGCCAATATTGTGTAATGGTGGCAATTTTATTTAATAGTTAGTAAATTGTAATTGTAATTATTAGTTTAGGGATGCGGTGCGGGTGACCGTTATCTGGCCCAATTTAATCCTCTAAAAAAACTTCTCATTTATAAAATCAGCTAGTAGATTACTTGCACTCTGACCTTAAAAAAAACAAAAGGGAGAGATTATTTTGAATGGTAACCCAAATTTTATAGCGTGGCTCTCCCAGTCAGAAATTGTTCAAACGGTTTGGTTTGTTTGGTTTTAAACTGAATCAAAAAATTTGCTTCAAATGAATTGATTTTTCAGATTAAACGGATTGGTTCGATTGAATTTTTAAATTATTTTGGTCTAAATGGATAGGTTTGGTTTAGATTTTTCAAAACCGACTAAATCAAAATGACCGAATTATAATGGTTCAAGTATGGTTTATATTTTGTTTGGTTCAAACACCACTTTCTTCCTTTCATTTTGGTTTGGATTTTTTAAAACTTCTACATATATATTATGTATGAAATTGAATAATGGCGTGTGTAATGTTATCTTCATATTTCTTTTTATGAAATTAGTAATTAATATGTTAGTGTATGTATTGAGTTTGAATTTTTGAAATTTAATCTCTTCTATTTGTTTCAATCGAACAAGCCGAAATTTAATTCAGTTTAAATGGTTGATTGTTATTCAGCTGGTCATTTTTAATTCGATTGATAAGGTTGGATTTTTAAAAACAGAAAAAAAAAAAAAACATAGATTGATTATTTTACTTCCGTTTCAAATTTCAACTAAAACAAACGATCGTTTGAACACTCTACGCCCAGTAAACACATCTCATGGGAATTTTCAACCAGACATAAAGACTAATGAAAATTTACATCATCAAACATATATGAATTAGTAATTATAATACCATGAAAATCTTTAGTACGTACAGAAATGTTTTCTTAATTGAATAATGCAATCTCTCTGATATAATTAAATTGACACCAATACACTTGACAAAAGCTTAAACCTCCTGACAAGGACCATAAATGGCCGACAAGGGTTTTATTCATATCATATTTATACGGATCACCACGCAGCTACGTCCACGGAAGAATCCAAATCAAACCAGCAGTCGGCTTAGATAGTTCTTACAGTCATACAGCGCATGGTTGAGGTTGTTCCCTCCAAAAAACACACTCAAGAGAAAAATAACTACCAACTTCACAAGCCATGACTTGGTGCTGATAAGAGTTCCAACAAGATAAGATTGCACGGTAAACCTCAATAGCCTTGGCCTCCTCTCCTTGACATACAAATCGAGCGCCTCTCCGACCCTCTCAGTCCATTTTTCGTCAGAAGCAGCGTTGGCTGGTGCATTTATTGCGTTTGACAAGCACCTAGTAAGCACAATAGCATCCTCAAGTGCGGCTGAGCCTCCTTGGCCAATGAATGGACCCATGATGTGCATGGCATCACCGGCAACTGTCATTGTTCCCTTCCTGAAATTTTGGTGATATATGGCCCATGGGGACCGGTAGGCGGCCTGCCTCATGCTCAAGGTTTCCATGTCACAGATCCTCACTGACTCCACGATCTAACTCGGCGCTCCCTTCAGTTGTTCCATGGTAAATTCTCTGGCAACCTCAGGGTCGCTCATGTCTCCTGTGTATATATAAATTATCAAATCCATAAGAATAAGTTGAAACAATATTTACATTTTTTTTTTCAGTTTTTTCTTCATCGATCGTCTTCTTTTATTTGACGAAGTTCTGAATTATGATATTAGTTTGTGTAATTTGGTCACCTGCCGGGGCATCGAAAAGGGTCACGAAGAAGTGAACATTTTTGTCATCAATTGGGAGCCTGCCGTAAATTGCTGTCTCTGTAGCATAACGAAGAAAATGATTCCCGAAATGGTGCCCATCTGGGTACGTTGCGAAACCACGTGTTATCCATATCGGGAAAAATTTGGGAGGCGAGAGCTGCAACGTCTTGGCTACCATTGAGTGCAATCCTTGGCAGCCAACAAGGACCTAGAATTAAATCATTAATAATGACACACATGCACAGTGTAATTTTTTTTTATTTGTAGTTATATATAATAATTCTGGAATTTTAATTTTGAAAGCTTAATCTGGTTGTATGCATGATATGTACCTTAGCTTTGATGACGGCACCGTCACGTGTAGTGAGAACGTGCAAATTTGCTCTGTGATCGAAATCCAACGAAGTAACCATACAACCGAAGCGTATTTGTTCGGCGGGCAGATACCTTGCCAATGTTTCAATGAGGTCTTTCCTCCTTAAGCACCGCAGTTCTCTCCTGTGAATACGCAAGAAATGTATATTTAATTAGTCATAAACACAAGGACTGCTTGCATACATACATACATTATGTGCAGGTACAGATTTAGAGCAATATAAGCTTTACTTTTTTACCTGTATGTTTTTACGTTCTTATCATCCTTCTTAAGATATTCATAGTGCATCCTGCATTTGATTATGGAATAATGAAGGAAGAATGAGTTAGTCTCATAGAATGTGAGGTCAATAAATTTATATTAATGATTGAGTCTTGCTGACGTTGCAGATAGCATATATATAGCAACCATATATAATTAAATGTGGCACAGTATATTTAATTTGTTACAGAAATTACAATAATTAAATGTCAATGTAAAATGTGTTCTTTAGCCCTTAATTAGTGATGCCATCCTGTAATGTTTCAAGTTACCTGAAAGCCCTTTATGACACTTATGTTTGCATATATGTCATTATTAAGTTTGTACTTAATAAAATGTTTTTATGTGAGCTGGCTTTTATACCACTAAATTCATCTTTTTTTCCGTGTACTTCCTCATTTCACTTTTTTTTTTGTAGGTACTTCCTCATTTAAGACTGATTTGCCATTACTCTAGTGCATCTTTTTGTAATATATATATGCTGTATATCTTAGTATCTATTCATTCTTTTTCATTATTTTAAAATGTATTCTTATTTTTTTAGAGAGAGAGAGATGAAGGTGTACCCGGTAAGAGGGATGGAACACTTGCGAAGGTCGGTATCGATCTTGAGTTGGTCGAGTGCATGCCATCCATTGCCATGCACACCAATAGCAGCCCCTTCTGACCTTAGTACTTTTGATCTCTCCAAAACCAAGCTCTTTATTCCCTTCCTGTTAGTTTCACCAAATTAATTAGAATCTAGCAATTCAAATATATTGTAGTGCAATAAAAGATAAGGGCTTGAACCTTTTGTTTAACTCAAAATGAATACATTCAATGCAATACATAATTGCAAAAAAAAATCCATCTTGGAAAAGAAAGTAATTATTTTGAAATTAAAAATAGGAAATGGTCCACAACGGCTAATTTAAGTAAATAAAATGTGTGTAATCATTTATTATAAGATTAAGTGCATGCAAATATTTCAAGGTGTTTGCATGGCTACTTTGCAACGACAAGATTCTCACTGCACAAAACCTGAGGAAGAGGGGATTCAATATCGTCGGCATTTGTTACATGTGCCGAACAAGTGACGAAACCACGGAACACCTATTCAACAACTGTGCGGCCACAAGGGCAATACATGATCAGCTACACCGACAAACAGATTTCCAGCACACCCTCACAGCCAACACAAACTTCTTAGCGGCCATTACGGACAGCTCCGTCAGTAAACAAACCAGGTTACTAATACTGGTAACTCATTTTGTAATATGGCGAGAAAGATGCAATAGGCTCTTCAAGGATAAGATTAGCACCTTTGACAATCTTCTGTCCCAAATACGGGAAGAAAGGAGCAACGCTGGTCATCACACAGAGGCACCATCACAGGGGGAGATTTAGTCAATTAAGATAACGGAATATCTTTGTATAGTTTCTTTCATTGCATTTTCACATTTTGTTTTCCTTTTCTTCATTTCTTTTTCTTTTTTCATACTTTTTTACACACACCCCGCTTGTTCATCTCTTTCCACACACATCACGGGAAACCCACAAAGGAAACCGAAACACTGTAACCATTCAAGGTTAATGAAAACAAGGACTAGATCCTGGTTCTTACTCCAAAAAAAAAAAAGTGCATGCAAATATAAATTCAAAACTCTGGATCGATGGAAGGTCCTTTAAAACATTAAATGGAAATTGGTAGGCTATATCTCCACCTTAATTTCTATCTCAAAAATAAGTGCATGCAATACATAAATGCAAATTTTGGAAAAGAAAGTAATTATTGTCAAAATAAAAAGTACGTAAAAAGGTCCACGAACGAAGATTAAGAAAATTAAATGGGTGTAATTCATTTATTATAAGATTAAGTGTGTGCAATACATTAAGGGCCTGTTCGGCTACTAGGTGGGAACGGAAATGGATTTGGGTTCGGGTCTAATTTGAATAGCCGAAACACTGTGTGCGTGAGAAAAAACAATTCACTCTGAGTAATTTTTTTTTCCCCAGGAGAACAGTGGCAGCCGAACAGGCTGTAATGCAAATCTGTACCCTCTTGGGAAGAAAGTATTAATTATTGTGGAAGTAAAAAAAAGGAAATGGTCCACTAAAGGAAAATTAAGAGATTTACATGGGGATCATTAATTTATTATAAGATTAAGTGCATATGACAACACACCCTGCAAATAAATAATAATAGAGAGGAGATAGAGAATTAGAGATATAGTTTGATCTTTATTAATTACTGCATGCCTGGTCAAGACATAACAAATGAAAAACTCGGTCACTAATTCCCAGTCAAAATAAAAGAAATGAAATGGATCCAAGAGAGATTGATTGTTTTAAATCGGCTAAAATGACACTTAATTATGTATTATATTTTTATGCATGTATTTTTTTAATTTGAGGACATATGTACGTAGACATAGATAATAGAGGGAGATAATAACGATATGTGGTTTGTTATGTGCTGAAATTTTTTTTTTGTGGCACATGCACCTTATACCAACACAGAATTATTTAGAGAAAACCCTAAAGTGACTTCATGCATTAACATATATATAGATGAGACGATACGGAAGGTACATGCATTACGATTCCATATATGAAATATAATAAATTGATAATTCAAGAAAAAAGATGCAGACATAGTTGTGTATATATTTCATATCATCCGAGGTATAATACATACTTGTTAATAACAATTTGGGTTCCAATAGATGCATGATGGCTTAGTATCACTTCGCAGTTTGCAAAAGGCTTCTTTTAATAATATATATATATATGAGCTATGGTGAGACATGGAGTAAAACAAGTTTGTACTCCACGCTATATTTTCATTTTAAAAATTCAAACAACAGATCCGAACCGCGCGTTCAACATGTTCTCTATATTGAAATGTGTTTGGAAACCAAATTTTACATTTTTTGAAATTTTTTTACTATTTATTAAGCCACTTTGAAAATCACTGATCCACTGTGAACAGTAAAAAACAGTAAAATTTTCTGGACCACCGGATCAGCGATTTTCAAAGCGGCTTAATAAATAGTAAAAAAATTCCAAAAAATGTAAATTTGGTCTCCAAGCACATTTCAATATAGAGAACATGTTGAACGGTTCGGATCGGTTGTTTGAATTTTCAAAATGAAAATATAGTGCCATGGAGTAAAAACTTGTTTTACTCCACGTCTCACCATAGCTCAATTATATATATATATATATATAAATTATTAAGTGTAGAGCTATATGAACTAATTCTAACTCCTTTGTCATGAAATATGAACTTTTTTCACATTAACTTTTCAGGGACTTTTTTTCTTGTAACATTTGCAAAAGAAAAATATAAGCTCAGTAAAATGAGAAATAATATTTCACAGAAAAATCTTTAACCTGTGAAGACCAAGGGAAAGAGCAAGGCCACTGATGCCTCCACCAACAATTACAATATCATGCACTTCCTCTATAGCCATTTGCACTAAATGAAATGATGGTGAATATTGATCAGCTTTCTCGAGTTCTCTCTTCTAGCTATGAGACGTTGCTATGATTTATGCTTTATGGTGGAGGTATTTATTACCCGATGGACTGTGTTATATATTCCTAAGTTCCTATACCTACTACCCGTCACTATCTTAATCATACAAACTTTGTTGGAATCATAATGGAATCATAATTAGACGGCTTCTAAAATATGATATCTCTGCATTAAAAAAATCATTATCTTTTAACGTTTGCCCAAATATATATATATAGAGTATGGCTAAATTGCTGCTGGCAGCATTTCGACCAGCTGCTGCCGGGGGCATATCTGCCATACTGATGTTCAAACAACAAATTCAAACCGTTAGATGTTCAATCTATATTAAAATCTACTTGGAGACCAAATTTTACATTTTTTGAAATTTTTTTACTATTTATTAAGCCACTTTGAAAATTGCTGATCACATGGTCCAGAATTTGGTTGCACTGTTTTTACTGTTCACCCGGATCAGCAATTTTCAAAGTGGCTTAATAAATAGTAAAAGAATTCCAAAAAATGTAAAATTTGGTCTCCAAGTAGATTTTAATATAGATTGAACATCTAACGGTTTGGATTTGTTGTTTGAACATCAGTATGGCAGATATGCCCCCGGCAGCAGCTGGCCGAAATGCTGCCAGCAGCAAATTAGCCATACTCTCTCTCTCTCTCTATATATATATATATATAGAGAGAGAGAGAGAGAGCTTGGCTACTATGCTTATATAAGCAAAAGCCCCCACATGCTTAAATGAGCATTTTTGCGTTTCCAATGTTCAAATGGTCGATCCGACTGTTCATCTTGTTCTCCATATTAATATGTGCTTGGAGACTAAATTTTACATTTTTCTGAATTTTTTTACTATTTATTAAGCCACTTTGAAAGTTTCTGATCTGGTGGTCCAGAATTTTAGAAACACTGTTTTACTGTTCACCCAGATCAGCAATTTTCAGAGTGGCTTAATAAATAGTAAAAAAATTCAGAAAAATGTAAAATTTAGTCTCCAAGCACATATTAATATGGAGAACAGGATGAACGGTCGGATCGACCATTTGAACATTGGAAACGCAAAAATGAGTTATAAGCATATGGGGGCTTTTGCTTATATAAGCATAGTAGCCAAGCTCTATATATATATATATATATATAGAGAGAGAGAGAGAGAGAGAGAGAGTGGCTAATATACAAACGATTCGGTTCTCTAATTTTCAAAGTCCAAACAGTCGATCCAAACCGTTAGATATTCAATCTATATAAAAATGTGCTTGGAGACCAAATTTTACATGTTTTGAAATTTTTTTGCTATTTATTAAGCTGGTTTGAAAACTGTTATTTTTATTAAATTTTTACAGCATTGAAAAACAACGGTTTTCAAATTAACCAACTTAATAAATAGTAAAAAAATTCCAAAAAATGTAAAATTTGGTATCCAAGCACATTTTAATATCGATTGAATATCTAACGGTTTGGATCAACAGTTTGGACTTTGAAAATTGAAGAACCGAATCGTTTGTTCCTGAGTCCACGAACAAACGTTTGTATATTAGCCATTCTCTCTCTATATATATATCATTATATCTATAAAAAAGTTAAAATGATGTACTATCATTACCAATAATACTATACCTATGCTAATTAGCGCCAACTAAATATGTGTGTAAGGATATATGGTAGTGAAAGAGAGAGAGACTAATTCTTATAAATCGAAAACTGTAATTTAATTTGTTTATTAAGTTTTATAATTTTTACACCCGTAATACTTTTTAGTTCCCTTTATATAATGAAGTTACTATACACTTAATTTATCATGCTCCAATTTTATTTTTAAGTTCCACCATTAAATTTTGTAATTTTCATATGCTTTAATACTTTTATTAGTTAATTTTCTTTATAAAACAAAATTACACTACACTAAATTTATCATGCTCCGGATCCGGTTAAGTTTCAATATTTCTAGTTCTGCACCAGTTTATGCTTAGGATAATATTTTTTTCACCTTCAAACTAAATAACCAATTATAGAGAAAGAAAATATATGACAGTACAAAAATCTCGTTTATTTGGAACAGACACCTATGTAGAAGATATGATTGTATTAATGATTTCCTGTGGAGATCTGATTTTTTTTCTTGTTTTGTCTTTTATTCCAATGGTTTAAATAGCATTTATCACGTCATAGTAGAACGGCTAAAAAAACGACGTTATTGTCATATTACGCGCTATAGCGCCAATAGCATCATAGCTTTTATGGTCTGAAAACGCTATAGCGACGCTATAGCACGCTATTAGAACTCTGTTTTTACAAATTGCAGTGGCGCTCATTATGTTTTTGGCTCTTAATTTGCTGTCAAGCTTGGCTAAAATGCTGTGAATTAATGCAATAGAGAAGTAACTGATGGACTACCTACTGGACTACTAAAACTTAATTGTGTAAATATTAACTTATTGTTAATATAATATATCAGTTATTACATAAATATGCAGAAGATAACTTGTTCATTTTCGATCAGGCGAAATGATTTCACTGTTATAAGCGTTTTTGTGAGACGATATGTAGTAGACATTAAAATTTAATTTAATTGATAAGACTTGTGATTATAAAAATCTTATATATTTCTCAGATTTCTTTCATTGGTAAATATTATGAAAATTAAAATATGATTCAGAGTAATAAGTAAAATGTGAATCCTCTCAACTTAACCTTATTTATTCAATTAATTCAATCATCTTAATTTTTGTAAAAATGAACTTCTTTACTATTTTGCGTAAACTTTAAATTATCATGAAAAGAAATTTATTTAATCTTACCAAACATTTATTGTTTTAAAATAAAGTAAAAATTAACCTTCTCGCATCAAAATCATAATGCCCGATTTATGAAACATCTAATGATCAATTTTTTTGGTAATATAGTATTGATGAGAGACCTAACGAGTATAGATTGGCTAATGTACATCGCGAATTAAAGGTCATGTTTAAATTTGAGTCCATATTTTGCGATTTTCAGATCCAAACAGTCAATCGAATAACTCAACATAATCTCCATAATAAATTGCGTGGAGACCAAATTTTACAAAAAAATTTAAAAAATATACTATTTTTTAAGATAAGTACAAAAATTTTGTATCTAAAATAGTAAAAAAAGTTCAAAAAAATCATAAATTTATTATTCAAAATAATTTTGAAACCAACATACTATGTACATGTCTTGCTTATCCTCATATATAATTCAACTTTTTTACTAGAGAACCACTAAAAATTTATGTTTAAGTCCAAATTATATCTCTCCTCTTTCTTTTTTCTCTTTTAATAGGGAGCGGAACAAGTCTGATGCCCATCAGATTTAATTTGAGTTTGATGGGTAGCACTTCTGTCCAATTTTCTTTCAGATGTGTGTGTGCCGCTTCAATATTTGTGTGTGTCCGTTTCAATATTCATTTAGATCAAGTGCGTACGTATCTCAAAACAAGTCAACCAAAAATGCTAGCGATGTCAAATTTGAATCCAATAGCCATGGAACAATGATGTTGGTAGATTGATGATGGAACCGAGTGTAACTATCTTTGGGTGTCAAAATTCAAGTCAGTGACTTGACTTATAAAGTAGTTTGCCTGAGCTGCATGGTTACATTTTGCCTCGATCGCATCGCGTGGCGGCCGTTTCCTCTCCAGTCAAACTCCCACATTTTTCTCTGTTTAATTTCGTTCTTCTTATCCCTATCACAGATGTTATTGACATAAATTGTCATTTACGAATGATAATATGATATGCATGCGCTTATTGGTAGACGAACCAAAATTAAATTATTTCAAACAACAATAAGTAACATGCCTCTATTTGAAAATCACACTATCTGTTCAATTATAAGTTTATTTTTATGTTTAGCATTGATAATAAATCACACCTACAAATCCAATTAAAAAGAGATATTTGAAATTGACTATAATGGCAGCTATAATGGTTAATTGGTTATAGGATCTCCGTTATGACTAAGTAATACTTAGACAAAATTTCAAGTAGAAAAATTAAGTAACGTCCCGTCTACAACCTTTTTATTTGATCAGGTATATATGGCCTCTGTTTAAGGTACTTCGCAAAAATCAATGATGTCTTTTTCACTACATGTTACATTTCTAATTTCTCTTGTTTGTCTCAGTTTTTTTTTTTTTTTTTTTTGTGAAGAAAACCGGGCAGTGGCTGCCAGGTGATGTATTAAAAAAGAGCATTACAGAGTTTTACCAGTGTAGGTACATCTCATCAGAAAAGTAAAAAACAACACTGATACACGAGACAGAGCAGTGCCAGCAACACATATCAGACAACAAAACCTCGAGACAACCAATGTAATTAGGTAGTGAACTTATTCTAATAGCCTATCATTCATCTTACGATTGCAATGCTTCTCCCATAAGGTTGCTTCATGGATTATCCAATAGGTCACCAAATCAACCAACTTGCTTGTCTCAGTTGCAAAAAGAAATTCTCAAACCAAGTACAATCAAAGTTTTCAAAGTATTTGAAATTAAGCAGGCAGGAGAATTTTCTTTCTTGTCATTAAAAATCACTGCACATGCTAACTAAATTGCGAAAAAAAATTGACTGGCAGGAATTGGATTTAATTATTTGCTTTAATAGTTTGATATGCAAGAGAGTGTATGGCGAGACTTGGGAGAAGAAATGATTCCCACAGCATCTGCCACAAAAACTAACTGGCTTGATTCACACCTAAATCCTCCTTGAAGAAGTACGACATTTATGTTTGTGTGGCAGGAGGTATATTATATAACTCTTAGCCTTTTCATTTTCAACATCTTTTAGTTATTTCCATTATGTTTGCTGACCTCACAATATTTAATTCAGGCCTTAGATACGGGTCGAAGCCTATCTGAGTTTAGAGTATGGCTAATTTGCTGCTGGCAGCATTTCGGCCAAGTGCTGCCAGCAGCAAATCTGCTATTCTGATGTTCAAACAACCGATCTGAACCGTTCAACATGTTCTAAATATTGAAATGTGCTTGGAGACCAAATTTTTGGAATTTTTTTACTATTTATTAAGCCACTTTGAAAATTCCAGATCATATGGTCCAGACTGTTTTTACTGTTCACCAGGATCTGGAATTTTCAAA
Organism: Carex parvula; assembly: GCA_025461045.1. Lineage (NCBI taxonomy): Eukaryota > Viridiplantae > Streptophyta > Magnoliopsida > Poales > Cyperaceae > Carex > Carex parvula. The sequence goes on along the minus strand of JAJGRW010000290.1, from coordinate 104,827 downwards.
GTGGCTTAATAAATAGTAAAAAAATTCCAAAAAATGTAAAATTTGGTCTCCAAGCACATTTCAATATTTAGAACATATTGAACGGTTCGGATCGGTTGTTTGAACATCAGTATGGCAGATTTTCTGCTGGCAACACTTGGCCGAAATGCTGCCAGCAGCAAATTAGCCATACTCCTGAGTTTAAACCCCACTTTTTTGCTTGTCTTTCTTGGTTTATTCTTGTGTTGTATTTCACAACCTAACAGCCATCGGTGCTGCGCCGATCAGGGTACAGAAAATAGTCAGTCACTAAAAAGTCTTGGCATTGAATGAAATTGCAAATTTGCAACCTTACAGGATCCTATTCCAATAGGAGTTTGGGTAATAAGTTATTATTTATTTTATTTACCTGTCTCTGTTATGAGGTTTCAGAGGCAGTTAAGAGTAATTGAGCTCAAGAATCCTCAGCATTTTCCAATTCCTATTTTCGTAGTCTCTCTTTTGTGTCTCTGGATACTCTGATGCTTCAACTTCAGGTATGTTATTGGTATTTCTTTCAATATTAATGATCAAATTATTTTACCAAACTATACCTCTGACATTTCTTTTAGTGCCTATGCAGACAATGGTGCTGCTTCATTTGTTGTTGACCAAAGCACAGACCACACCGAGTCATCTGTTAATAGGTTTGGAGAAAACACTTGGAACCATTTTGATAAAACAATGTAAAAAAAAAAAAGTGTTTAGAATTTAATGTTTACTTATCTTACATAGACAACAATTTCATACTATCTTTTTGAATGTACGCTAATATTTCCAGTTGTACAGTTTTTTCTTATGCCTTTGTATTATCATTTCAACCTTCTACATAGTATTTCTTCTGCCTCTGTAATGCATTAGTTTTTGTTCTATATATAGTTTTGCCTCTACTCAAACGCCATCGCCGAAGCAAAACGAGGCTCATTGCTAGTTTTATAACAAATTTATATAGACTTCACATTATATATATTAAAAACATATGATTCTTATTTTATTATGTTCGACGCCAATCAAGTAAAATTATGAATAATATATGTACACGTCTGCATGGACGAATAAATAATTGCCGAAATTTTTATTTATACCATTTTAAGAAAATAAATTAATAAAATAACCATCGTTTTTTGTCAATTCTAATTCTAGCACGGCCGCACCGGCATTCTGCGGACCCATTTGAGCGGGGCCGCAGAATACCGGAGCGGACCCCCATATGGGGCCGCAGAATGGTTCTGCGGACCCCCTTTTTTTCTTTTTCTTTTCTGTTGTTTTACCGAGGCACGGGTCAAAAGCTAGAATTTTAACTGGTGTGGAGAATTTTTCTTATTTTGACTGGATCAGAAACTCTAGCAGACAACTTCATTTGACTGAATTAAAAATTGTTTTTCTAAATTTCGTTTTTAGGGATGCGTGCAGTGAGGTTTGAAACTGAATTAAAAAAAAAAAAAAAAAAAAGGGGGTCCGCAGAACCATTCTGCGGCCCCATATGGGGGTCCGCTCCGGTATTCTGCGGCCCTGCTCAAATAGGTCCGCAGAATACCGGTGCGGCCGTGCTAGAATTAGAATTACCAAAAACGATGGTTATTTTATTAATTTATTTTCTTAAAATGGTATAAATAAAAATAACCTTGTGCTGACAAATCATGAGTAATGGAACGCTGACCATAAAGGTAACTTTCATTTATCATTAATTTTATCAAAGTAAGAATAGTGATATACTGATATTAAAGAGTAGGTGGAGTTTTTAATATATATTCTACATAAGAGTGAGGCTATGGTAATATGCCTGTTATGGATTCGTATTTTTTTTTTCTGAGAAAATTCTAGTTTGCTCGTACAAGCTTATAAAATATATAGTAAAAAAAAATCGTGAAAAAACCCAAATATCTAATTTCATCACCAAAACTTAACATTTTTTTTTCTTTATTTCTATTTATTTAGTTATTTTAAAAATTAAATTGACAAATATTTCCATTTTAATTTCAAACCTCCTCTGTGAGCAAATCCAGATGTCCATTTGGAGACCGAAAAGAAAGGTTAGGTGGTCCAAGTGTCATGCCTTCAGTTTCCAGGACTAGAAAGGTGATTTTGACGCAAAGAGAGAAATTGTCAATTTTTTATAGTTACATTATTGTTATATACATGAGCTTGATATGAAGCACACGTGGTTGTGTTATTTGCTGTTTAGCTTCTTTTATTTGTATTTCCTTCAGTTATATTCTTTTCTTTTCTTTATATGTGAAACAGCGTGTCATTTGCCACACAGTGAAAGAGCTAGAGGTTATTTGAGATCGACTGGTTTTATGTTTAGATATTCACAATTTTTAATTTATGTTAACTCAGGTTTGGTAATGAGAAGTAGTGATGTTCTACTTATTTAAAAAAATAGTTAATTTTTTTTAAATTATAAAATTTAGACTACAAGTATATTTCATATGAAGATCATATTTAGTTATTTTGATAGACTGTTTAAACTTAAAAACGCAAATACAGATCAATAATACAAATCAAACTGTGATTTGCATATCACACAGCCTCATTATAATATAGGAGTGAGTGCGATCTTATCAATATTTCTGATTGTTATTTGAACAATAGAAACTGAAATACCTATTTAAGTGTTAACTGCTAAATAATAGAAGTTCTGGCCTGTACTGACCGACATTTTTATTAATATCCCAAGTTTAATACAAATTATTAATTATGCCCAGAATCGGACTCAATATCGAAAAATGCCCAAGCCGGCCAGAAAATGGCCGGCTTACTCCCCCCTAAGTCGGCTATTTTCTGGCCGGCTTACTCTTTCTTTTTTTTTTTAACCCGCATTATTCAACTTTGGAATTTAATAAAAATGTCGGGTGTTAGTCCACGGAAGAATTTACCATAAAACAATATAGCACATATACTCTTATAACTACAGGATATACGGCATTTTATTAATTTACGACTTACGATTTATAATCGAATTTTTTTCAAAATAATTTATAACATGATACGTTTCGAAAATAAAATGATAGATAAAGGGTGAATTTTGACTTATGCAAAATCGCTTGTTTTTTTTAAGTCTCAACTTTATATAATCACAATAAATTTTAGTTGAAATTTTGAAGATACGATTTTCACATGAAAGATTTTGACTTAATTGCATTATTTTTAGATTTTATTTATTTTTATAAAATTTCAGCCTTTTGTTTTGGTTAATTACATCCAAGGCGTTATCACCTTTTCATATTCAAACTTTTGAAACCCTAGATGATGGTTTTCTGACTAAGCTCAAACTTTTGAAACCCCAGATGATGGTTTTCAAACTTTTTAGTCAACTTTGGATATTAATAAAAATATCAGTTTAATCTTGATGAGTTTATTTTTGCTGTTTAACATATTTTTCTGTTTATTTTTTATGTTGTGCTATTATTTTAATGTTGTAATATTTTCAGTTTAGCATTATCATGATAATTTATTTTAATTTGTAATATAAAAATAGTACCATAAAAGCACACATACACAAGAACCGAAATATAGGATAATCCAAATATACCAAACATCAATAGTATATCAAATATAAATAGTACAAAACTAGTAAAAATACAACTAAAATGGAGAGGGGGACCATCGCTGAGGCGGTACTCCGGTGTTCGCTCGGCGCTCGCGCGGCCAGACTCTGTCTCTCTCGGTTTCCATACTAGCATCGGCAGACCTGAGTATCTGCTCGGCGGTCTCCCATCTGGCATCGCCTGTGGAGACTGGCGATACTGGCGGAGGTGTACTGAAGATAGATGCGGCGAACTCAGTTCCAAATGCAGGCTGAGTATGAGACCCACTACCACTAGCCTCTTCATCATGCGGCATCTCTGTGCCATATCGGGGGTCATGCCGGTGCCGTAATGAAATCCTCATCGAATACCCTGAAGTCCTGGAGACTGCACGAGAGGGACTCGTACTCATAAGTATCGGTCTCCGCAGGTGGTGGCTATGGCGGCATCTCTACCGGACCCTGCAATCATACACATAAATTATTAAATTTGATATGAATGAAGACATTTATTAAAACCTGACAGATACTGAAGTATGACATACTTGAGTCTGCACCGGACGTCCATGCTCATCGTACCATGCCGTCCACCCAATGCTGGACAATACCCAACGATGGTAGTCCCACTCTGGATGTGAATCGGGGGAAGATGGCATATCATCTAGCAGAACCGGGCTCGGGTCGGGCTCGGTCGGATCTACCTCACGCCAGTTGATGTTCTCTCCGGCGTCTCGCAGCATACCGATAATCTTTCCACCGTGTTCGGCATCCTCAACCACATTTGTATTTTTCTTGAGGACACGGTATCCAAGCCGTCTCTAGTTCTTCTTCCCCAGCATGGCGATCCCATGCCCGCATTTCTTGATCGCGGCCAGAAGCTGAAAAAAATTTGACATGTCAGATCAAACCTTGATGAACTACTAAGTTAGAGAAAAACTATGGTAAAAAAGGTGCATTACCTGGCGAGCCCAAGAACGGCCGTTGGGATGGTAACCATCATCGGTCATGATCCTGTCGCGGAGATGGGCACTGTAATCGCCTTGTAGATACACTCTCGCCATGCAGACCTGCGTGTACTAAACATCGTGCCTCAACTGGGGATCCCCTGGGTCTACTGAATGGCATCTGGCAGGTGATAGAAGTCCAGATACTGAGGATCCTGGGCCGTCCCGTAGTATGCATCGAAATGGGTGCTCCAGTCCTTATCCAGTCGCCCTCGGTGGTTTATCCTGTAAGGAAGACGTTAGTTTCAATACGAAGCTATCAAGTAATATGATTTATTTGACAATAAATACAATAGACTACGGCTTACCTGTGCAGGTTTCTGTGCGTGGACATCGGTAAACATGGGTCTGCGGGAATCAACGCCGCTCGTCTAAACTGGCGGAGTACCCGTTCTGGATAGTGGTGCTCCACTATCCATAAGTGTATGAGTGGATCTCGGTAGAACCACATCGCCCGCTCCTGCTCGTCACCCACACTGCCCGGCAAGAGAAACTCCTCGTACCATTGATCGTACGGCGTCCACTCAACAAGAGCTGCAGGCAAACTCTGAAGCTCTGACCGTACTGGCCTGATCCCAACGATAGCACCGTGGGTCCGATCCAAGTAGTGGTGGAAACCGTGCCACTTCTTGGCGTATGCCGGGCATCTAAACACATCCGGCTCTCCCCAATTCGGTGCCTCATTGGGGATATGACGGCCCACCGGTAGCCGTGACCACGACCAGTGCTGGAGCAGGAGTACCGGCCCGTACATCTGCTTCGCTTTCGGCTGCATTTTCAAGAACATTACACATCAGTGTATTTGATGGATTGATTGATTAAATAATTTACACTAAATTAAGAGTTGGTGACTTACCTCACTACTATGGCACAGGTGGGAGTATAGATACGCCAGGACAGCCCCACCCTAGTTGTACGTCGACAGCCGCTCAAGGTCCATCAGCAACGGGAGATACATCATCGGCATCTGGTCACCGCTGGAATCAGGAAACATGACAGAACCAAAAAGGTCCATCACATAGCCCCGTGTATATCTGCAATACAAAACATAGAAAAATTCTAATATAATCATCGTATTATAAATTGATTAGTACAAACAAGTTATAAATTTTACCTCTGAATCTCCAGCTCGGTCGAATCTGCCAAGATACCCGCGATGAAGTGCTGCCGTAACCTCGTCATCCGCAAATGGAACTTCGACCTCCCATGTTCCCCAATGATATAGGAAGGCTTAGCTCCCAACAACTCCTCGACATAACCTGCGAATCTAGTGCTATCAGAGACGCCGCCGACGGGTGTGCCACGGATAGGCAAACCCTAGAGAGCACTCACATCCTGGAGAGTCACTGTCATCTCTCCGAATGGCATGTGAAATGTGTGCATCTCGGGACGCCATCGCTCCACCAGTCCAGCGATGAGAGATGCATTGATAATGCTTTTCTCTGTCCGCACAATGTCCACAACCTGGTAGAGACCCAGGTTGACGAGGTACGGCTCCATCACCTCGTAGTACTTCATGTGAACGCACCGCAACTTCACATCTAGAAGATCCGTGTCCTGCGTTGAAAAAGGTAATCCGCATGGTGATAACATAATAAAATTTAAACCCAACAAAATTTAATGAAAATATAAGAAAAGAAACGTACCTCATGAGAAGCCAGTGAGACTCGGTGCTCGTTGTGGGGAATCCACAGGGGAGGACTGATGTGCTCCGTGCTGCTAGTACTGATCGCCTCGTCCACTACTGGCATCTGGGTAGGCCGTGCTCTAGGCATCCTGATGTCTAAAATAACCTAATTTCGGTGAAATTACGCTTGATCATCCTAATTATGGTAAAAAAGGCCAAAATACCCTAAAAATTGGTCAAACGTGCTAATTACACTAAATTACGCTTAATCAGCTTAATTATGATAAAAAAGGTCAAAATACCCTAAATATTGGTCAAACGTGCTAATTTCGGTAAAATTACGCTTGATCAGCCTAATTATGATAAAAAAAAAGGCCAAAATACCCTAAAAATTGGTCAAACGTGCTAATTCCACTAAATTACGCTTAATCAGCCTAATTATGATAAAAAAGGCCAAAATACCCTAAATATTGGTCAAACGTGCTAATTTCGGTAAAATTACGCTTAATCAGCCTAATTATGGTAAAAAAGGCCAAAATACCCTAAATATTGGTCATTGGTGCTAATTACACTAAATTACGCTTAATTAGCCTAATTATGGTAAAAAAAACCAAAATACCCTAAATATTGGTCAAACGTGCTAATTTCGGTAAAATTACGCTTAATTAGCCTAATTATGGTAAAAAAAAGCCAAAATACCATAAATATTGGTCATTTGTGTTAATTACACTAAATTACGTTTAATTAGCCTAATTATGGTAAAAAGACCAAAATACCCTAAAAATTGGTCAAACGTGCTAATTTCGGTAAAATTACGCTTAATCAGCCTAATTATGGTAAAAAAGGCCAAAATACCCTAAATATTGGTCATCTGTGCTAATTACACTAAATTACGCTTAATTAGCCTAATTATGGTAAAAAAGGCCAAAATACCCTAAATATTGGTCAAATGTGCTAATTTTGGTAAAATTACCCTTAATAAGCCTAATTATGGTCAAAATGACCAAAATACACTAAATATTGGTTAACTTAGCTAATTACACTAAATTACAACAATATAATCTAAATTCTAACACCTAAAACCTAAATCCTAAACCCTAAAATAAATAAATTAAAAATTAAATTAGATAAAAAAAAATGATCTCAAAGAAGAGCTCAAATCCGGTTGTTAGATGAGTGAGTTGTGAGGAGGAGAGACAAAAATGGGGTATATATAGGGTGAAATGTGGGTTAAAAAAAAAAAGAGTAAACCGGCCAGAAAATGGCCGGCTTAGGGGGGAGTAAGCCGGCCATTTTCTGACCGGCTTGGGCATTTTCCGATATTGGGTCCGACTTGGATATTAATAAAAATGTCGAGCTGAAGTACTGCTTCCACAAGAAAAATAAAATACACAGTAAGCTTATATGTGCTAGAATGTGCTTACTTGAGAGTAGGTCCGATGGGCATCGGACCTACTTTGGTTTGATGGGTTTAATCACGATCGATTTGCTTTAAGATTCGTACAGAACGCTTTAAAATTCGTACATGTCTGTTTCAAATTTCATGCACAAATTTTAAATTAGATCGGACGGTCATCATGCTCGTTGAACCTAAAAGTAGGTCCGATGGACATCGGACCTACTCCGTTCTCGTGCTAGAATGGTGTACAGTTACATTGCTTTCAATCAAAGGTTGGGCTGGATTGGGCCTAAACTTGAAGTTGAGGTTTTGTGCGAGCGCGGAAACTTCTCCTGATCCATTCGGCTATGGTTGCGATCTGGACCAGCCGATCACTAATTAATGGAAAAAAATCGGGTTATCGGATGCATTTGCCAAAAAAATCTGGACAGGCACTTGCGTGTTCTGTTTCGGTCCGAGGGATGGTCTGGCCCTACTTTCAGTCTCTGTGAACCCGCAACCCAAGTCTAATTTCATCGTCGCTTCTCAACTACTACCCGGCGTAACCTGAACTGACATTCTGACAACAACAGACCACCGCCACTGCCTTCCCTCTCTCTCTCTTTTTCTGAAAATCTTCGCAGAAGCTGCGAAGCAAGTTGTGAGGGTCTCGACCTTTGGGTAACCAACAGTCTTAGGACTTTTTTCCGCTCTCGCTACTGACCTTAACAATGGAGCAGATGAACAGAGCACTGGAGAGGGCGAAGATGCTGGTTGGAATGGAGGTGGACGAGGAGGCGGCGGTGCGGGAGGAGTCTTCCTCTTTCATCGACGATTTCAATCGACAGTGTTCGCTCTCTACTACTCAGGTCACACTCTTCCTTTTTTTCTCTCTATGATTCTCATACTGAGTGTGAATCAGATGACTTTTTAAATGGTATTTAGCTATGTCTCAGTTACAGATCTGATATCTCTTGCTGTAGATCTGGGTTTCTAGTCGAATTTCTGTGTGTATGATTAGGCGTCTCATTGGTTTTGAGTAATTATCTTAAACCAAAACCTCTTTGTTCCTGTAATGTGAAAAACTAATTGGATGTGGCTATATAGCTCTGTTAAGTATCCTTGTCAGGTTGAGTTTCTTATCAGCACAGAGCATAAAACTAAGTTATAGATTCACAAAAGAAGGAGAATTCACTATGTAAAGGATTGCAAGAAAAAGTAAAACCTGGTTCTTATTCTTACTGGACTTGATTAACACTGAAATTGTACTTGTATGTGTTTCTTTTAACTGAAAGCCACATTATGGCTCTACTTATAGACCTAAGATCATTGCTTATTTATATGGAGATATCAAGTTGAGGTTGATATGGAGAAACACTCAAATCTTGTTAGCATAATTTCCAATTGATGAGGAGTTTAAGTATAAGCTCAGTGTGAGCTATGGTTTTCAATTAAATTAGTAGGACTGTTGGCTTAGTAAAAGTTACCAGAATTATGTTACCAATGTGAGCGTTAATTAAAGTTGCTTCTTGTTTAATATTCTTTGCTGAACCTTCAGTCTATATGTGTATTTTCTGATAAAGAGACAACATACCAGTTTGTGATATGCAAATTAATATTTTAGGTATTCCTCTGCACATGCAACTGGATTTTTTATTTACATTATTTTCTTTTTATTCTAAGCAGAGACTCTACGGTTTTGCCATATGCTTTGTTTCTGGGATAACATGTGTGCTGCTGGTAAGTATGATACACTTTATCCATGTACTCAGTATTGAATTTTGGTGCAAGTAAGACTTAAATAGACATCAATGCAGCATCTTGAGAATTGGCAAATGCTTAATTTAAATTTAAACAATTGTTGTGCTTGTTGCTTATTTATTGGTCCATATATTAAAAAGTAACATCCATCCTATCACATTTTGTGCAATTTGTTTAAATTTTTGTCATCATGTATCTACCATTATGGTGATAAAATAACTTTATTTTTATTTAATCATAACCTTGCAGTCCATGATTGTTTTCTTCAATCCAATAAAGTTTGGGATCACATTTACATTCGGAAATTTGCTGGCACTAGGAAGGTCTGTATATGTTTATCTGTCTTGGCATCATTTTATGTATTTCTCAGATTCTGTTTTGATAAAAATAATAATTCTTGACTTGTGGGGTTTAAGTTTAAACCATATCAGAAAAGGAATGTGGGTGATTATTTCTTTCAAATTTCAACCCTTTATATTAGCTGGTCTATTTTATGTGAGCTGATATTATCTTTATTTGGATTAACTTGGTGGCAGCACAGCATTTTTGATAGGCCCTAAAAGACAACTAGATATGATGGTTGATCCTGTACGCATTTATGCAACTGCAATTTACATTGCGAGTCTAATAATCTCCCTTTTCTGTGCTCTCTATGTAAGTAATGCTAGAGAATTTGGTTTAATGTATATAACATTTTTATGGAAATTCATGGAACATAGAATTCTGATCGTGGCCCCTAGTTGCATTCGGTTCAGTTTTTCCCTCGGAAACTTTACTGGTAAAATTAAAATGGTAAACTTCAAGCCAAGGATACATTATGTAAAGATATAACATTAAATTTGCATCATTGTGTTTGAAGTTCCATTCATCATCTGATCAAGTTATATGGGTATTAACTAAATGAACTTTGTATGATTTGATCTATGAATGCTGTATAACAGAATATGTGCATTTGTTATGTACATCAGAACAGAAAGTGGGCATGCATGTGATATGTTGTTTTTCTTTTACTAATTCTATTGTGTTAAACAGGTTCATAACAAACTGTTAACTCTGCTGGCTATAATCTTGGAATTTGGGGCACTCATATGGTATGCACTGAAACTTAATTATATTTTTATTCAAGATTAATGCTTTGGAACTGGATACATTTTACAAGAGGTCGCTCAGCTTTACCCACTATCCATGCTTGCTCATGCAACATTGATTTGTCTGATTTGTCTCTAAAAGTTCTGAATGTTTATCCAAATAGGATCATTGCCTCCATCTTGAATTCAATTATACACAAACTATAAATTTGTTCTCAGTTAAATAGCTTACAATTGAATAGATTTAATAGTTTGAAAAATTTGCTTATAATTTATGTGTAACTTTATTTAGAATGGAAGTGGTGAATCTAATTTGGATAAAATTAAAGTTGAGTGACCAAGATCTCATAAATCACTGTTAGGGGGTATAGTTAAGTAACGTAAAGTGATATCTTTTGGACTCTATTTGAATTTTAGATGAGACTACTCTTGCTTTTCAGGTATAGTTTGAGCTATATCCCTTTTGCACGATCGATGGTTCAGAAAATATTTGTGTCCTGCCTCGACACCGAGTTTTAGGTCATAATTTCTTTATATCAATGTTCATTACATTTTTCACCTTAAATTCATAACCTCAGGGAAGAAACTCATCTTAGCACCAGTAATCTGATCAATTTTAGTACTGTACCATGCACAAGAGGATCTGAGATGTTTATCGGAATCTCAGGGGGGCTGTTATTCTATTCCAAGAGCAGATAAATGGCTCAGATTTCTTGGCAGGGTTTTGTGGTGCAGGATCCTCTTGTCATCACATGTTATATATAGGCTTTACCTGGCAACTTCAATTGCTTCTGCTTACAGATTATTAGTATACATAAATGCTGGAAAAAATCTTAATAATCTGCTATAAATTTTGCATTATATTGTCGGAATTTCATTCTCTTTTTTTTTTTTTCTTTTTTTGCAGATGTGTAATGATACTTGCAATCATACATCTTTCCTATTTGGAAGAAATCATGAGTAATGATTCAATGGATGATGTAAATATGGCACTAAATGCTTAATTTCAGCAAGGCCTTTCCAAGCATGTTTTTTGTCTCTCTTTTTGCCTTGGTGTGTGGGTGTTGCTAGTTCAAATTGAGTCGACATGTTTTTTTTTTTTTTTTTTTTTTTTTTTTTTTTTTTTTCTGGATTGACATGTGGTGATGTTTCTTTGTGTTGACACGAGGATCCCATAATTCCTGAGACCAATTAGGATTATTGGTTAATATGAAGATGGACAGTACACACTCTGACATTTTTTTTGCGGCCTTCCATGTTTCTTTGCATTTCTTCACAGACGTATGACCCTGTCTGATTAAAGCATAAGATTATCTGAACAATCGATCCCTGACTAAATGCTCTCAATTTTCATGTAAATTGATTCCAAAAATCATTGCTTGTACATCTTTTATAAACTAGAATTGGTCCCGAGTACAATTAGGATTATTGGTAATATGAAGAAGATAATCCTTTTAGAAATTGGTCAGTGAGTTGAAGCTGCTTTGGTCCCTGAAGGTCATAAATTTATAAATTTCTATAATGTAGTCGAAATTTTGAAAGGTTCTTGCTTATTAAGAATTAAAAAATATTAATCAAAAGTTGATCGCTCTGTACATTTATTTAACATTTTTTTTTTGTTTTAAGTAAACATTGGAGGTTAAACCATTCAACTATATAATATTTGCAAATTTTTCATTAAGGATCTCGAATATGTAACCTCTCACATGAATGACATTGTCTTTGTTACTAAATCAAAGACGAGTTCTCACTTTAACTATTTTGTTGATGAAAAATTTATTTGCAAAGATTGAGATAGAAAGTGTTTTACAACTAAATGCTACAAAGTGGAGGCAGTCTTTTGAATTTGTTCACTGTATGTTTACAGTTTACTTGTTGATCTCCTACTATCCATCCAAATATTTTGTTGCATATTTACTTTCTTTAATTAAATACACTTGTAAGGTGTAGGCCTCGACCTTAAATCTACTTTAGGGGGCAAAAGTCTAAATATGTTACTGCAGTGTTCTTTTGTTCTTTTTCATGAGCTTTAAAAGGTTGCTTATTTTAATTAACCAAACAAATAGGTGGGATTGTCTCCCGAACAATATTCACTGCTCACAGAGTGTAAAACAGACGTGCTACCTTGGAAGGAAAAGTGAAGGTATATCATGAAGGATACAAGATGAATTTGTGGATATCGAGGTAGGAGATTGGTGGTACTTCCTGAAGGCATTGAGGTGCACTGGGTTGTATCTGTTGGTGTTAACCACACTACAAGTTCAACTAGTTTCTAGAGTTAAAAAAGAAAACTCCTGGAATGGCCTTCAACATATTGTGAATATTCTACACTTTATTGCTGATGTCTGCGATATACTAGAAACCTAAGGACTTGTTCGTTTGTCACATGATTACGCTCGATGGATTTTGACGGAGATGGGAACCCGCTTTTGAACAAAGTGTGGAAACCATGGGTATGGATACACATGGGATTAATTACGGAAACAGCTGAATGATGGTTTGGTTGTACCGTGGGATTAGTTGTGGAAAAATTTTATTTTTCTTCTTTTTGAAATGTTTGATATTATACAATTATTCATACTTAATAACATTATTATATGTAATTAAATAATATGTCTTAAATAATACATAACATTATTTATTAAATTTATTTATTAATTATTCTTTTATAAATACAAACATTTATTTAGATAATTAAATAAGTTGTATTTAGTGAGATTGGCGTATTTTACTAATTTCAGTAAATTAGCTTCTAGACATTTGCATTTCTTGCTTCGTTGAATCAAAATGAGTTGGAATAATTTAATATGGAGTGGAAAATTGGGTTTTAATGAAGACACAACGTTTTATTCCTGATGGGAATGTGTTAGCAATCTCTGTAAGTGGATTACGTTAATATGTTTAAAAAAGTAAAGCTATGAAGTGTCAAAATTTCCTAAATAACTATGACCCACACATATTGTATAACCATAAGCCACCAAATTGAAGTACCATAAATAACAAAACTGGATTACTACATATAACCATAAGTCACCAACATGTACCAGTCTAACGGTACCAGTAAATTCAAGAGTTTATGTTGCATATAATTGAAAATCTTGAACCATACACAATTATTTACATCGATTTGTCGATCAGAAAACAACAAAATGATAACATGAGAAGCAAAAATATTTTGAGCAAATAAGTGCATATTCTAAATGTCAAATAAAAAGATAATTAGAGTTAATATACTCAGTTCAATCGAATCTTTAACTATATCACATTAATCCAACATAAATCTAAACTATATCACATTTACGAGAGAGTTTATATATTGCATTCTATACTAACTGATCCTAACAACAATCAGTAACAATCTTAACAACCACATAATTACAATTTTGTCCCTGACTTGACTTAGTAACTGACTGGAACCTAACAACCAACTAATTACAATTATGTCTCTTGCTTGGACACACACTCAATCTAAACTACTTAGCCTTTGCAGTTCATATTAGCATCATTGGGTCGATAATCTAAACTACTTAGCCTTTTGCGACTCAATCTAAATCCACCTAATACAATTATGTCTCGTTGACCTCGGGTTGGTTCGGGGTACAGTTTAGGTACCTTGCTGAAGCAACCTCATCGCCTGTTTCAAATGTATATTTAGTTAGACAAACTACACTATGCACTATCTTTATAAGATATTCTAAGATACTTTGAATAGATCAACCAGCTAGGATATAAATAACCTCATCAGTTGAGAAAGCCCTATATTGAGTGAGACCAGCTGCAACAATTTCCTGAATAATAAAAATCAAGTTTGCATAATCAGCCTGAAGAAATAATAGATATAGATGTCTACTTGTTGGATCTTCTTCTAATTTGTGCAAATAATCCCAAAAGATCAAGCCATTTGCGAACCCGGCATTGTAATTCTAAGTTATCTATTTTGTACGCTTTTTTAACAGTAAATTAGTCACAATTCCTGAATATACAAAAAGGAAAACACCAGTTAAACAACCTATACCTAACAAAATGTACCTGAAAACCAGGTTAGGTTTTGTAGCATAAGTACCAGTCAAGGAAATAATCAAATAGTGCAGAGTTCCAACTTACCTGTTTATGTCTCATAGTAATATGCAAAGTAGCCTAAATTTCAGCCGTCCAAAGTATATCTCATAGTAATATGCAAATATACCATTTCAGCTTCAAAATTTTCCAGCATCCACAATATAACCCTTAAATTTACTGAATGCTCTCAATAAAAATAACATGTTACCTCAAGTTTACTTTATCTAAACATTAATCACCAATTATAGATAACAACCTAATCTATAGATAAAACCCAATCTTAATTTTTTGCCAATAATTTTTAACTGTAAATCCGATAAGCTTTAATGGGTCTAATATAACTTCACCTCAATTTCACTTGCATATAACTTGTATTCTTAGAACAAGTTTCCACAAAAGTTACTCCAAACCAACACAAAAATAAGAAGCAAGATATCAAGAAAAAAAATCTTACGTGGTAGCATAACCTCCCCTTAACCAGTTGAATCGAGAAAAGCGATTGATGAGAGAGAGAGAAGGCCACGCGCGCAATTGGAAAAACAAAAATTACCTATTCAATAAATTCGTCCTAGGCAGCCTCTGCCAGGAATTTTATCAAAAAAACAAAAATTCAGTCTGACCGAATAAAATTGTTCCCACCATTTTAGCCTAGACGGGAAATATTTGGCGAAAAACAATGGAAGGTGTTGGGGAGAACATGTGGCTGCCGAACGGTTTAGGGAAGATGAACCTAAACCCATTTAATTTCCCGTAGGATTTGTCTGTCGAACAGGCCCTAATTTTATCCAAGCATAATGTGTTGTTGAGGCAGTTGAGCAGCCAATAATTCCTCAAATGCTATTATATGCAATTTGGCATTCGGTAGACAATCTGGATCTAGCTCTTAATCCTGTGAGTATGTATATATGACTTTCTTTTATTTATAGTTTAATTGCGCGACTGAGAAAATTATCAGAAAAAAAAAAAATCTGCCACATTGCTGGAACAATGTAATTGCATCAATCCGGTTGTCATCTAATGTTAATTGATATTATATTGGGATTGGGTTTTGTCCGAAGGACTTTGGACAAAATCTCATCCAAATTCAAGCTTAAACATCCAATTTGTATTGAAATTCATAAAAACATATTTAAAACTTAATAAATTTAAATGGCTCTTAAATCTAAAATCTATACGAATTTTGATGCAGATCGAACAGTTTAGATCCAGCTTTGAATGAGACTTCATCCAAAGCTGTTTGAACAAACCCTCGCCCTTTATATTTGACAGGTAGTACTGCATAGTTTGAACTTCATAATATCTCGTATACCTCAAATGAAAAGAAACAAAAAAGGTATGGGTAAAACCACAAACGGATAATGATTATACGAGAGAAATCTACACGAATCCTAATATAAATATAAATATATGATTATAAAATATTATACCATCTTAACACTACCATAGATAACATATGACATAACCTTCTTACTAGAGCCTGAAAACTCGTATCGTGCCTATTTTCTTCCCAAGTGGAATGCATACGATATCTAACTATAAGATATAGCATCTTATAATCTTAGTAGTTATACCATAATGACATACAAGGACTAAATGAAAATTCATTAATTATTCTGCACATTACCTGAACACAATCAAGGCGGGGCTAGCTGTCTTTTTGATGAGCTATTTTTATGTAGCGAGGATCTACTTCTCATCCAGAGAAGCTACTTTCTTTTACAAAGGCAAATACACTTCTTTACATTGCACCTTACACATAAAATGGGATATTTTACAACAATACACTTGTTATTCAACGCATTCAAATGCTCGCCGCACGTGTAGCAATCTCAGTTTCTCTCTCTGAGTCACATTTCAGCCCAATCAAAACCTATAAACAAAATAAAAATGTACACAGCTTTAGTAAATGTACCATGAAAACAAAAATATGACAGGAGGATTGCCTTCTATTTTCAAATATTTTTTTTTTCTTAGGAGAGTAAAGCATATTAAATTGGCATGGTCAAGGGGCATGCTGACAAGGCAGCTACACATTAGTGAAAAGCATTTGTAGCAATTACTTTTTTCTTCTTTAAAACGTTTATCTTAATTTCTTGTTCATACTCAGTTCTACTTAGGATTGTATTTTAACGTTTTCAGTAATGAAATTGGGCTCTCGGCCATGTCATCAAAAATCATTAATTTCGTATGCCTTGGAGTAGACCAGAGTATGGGAAATAAAACAACATAAAACCATAACCACTTGATCCTTGGTTTGCATTTGAGGTACGGTCCAGCGCACCATCCCCACGCATATTTTGGCCCCAACAACTGGCCTCTCAGCCGTACCAACAGCCCTTCATCTACTACAACAGTATCTTATCTTCTCCTACTTTCGTTTCTGGTCTATCACACACAAATCATGCATTTTACTTTATATGTCACGAAATCATATTACTTTTGTACAAGTAAAATTTCGGAATGTTTGCAAAAGAAACACTAATTTTGTGCATTTCTGAACAAACTTATTTATCTAGATGGCTTAAGAAAAAACAATCACATAATTGCGTCAGCGCAAAATTAAATAATAACTATTCAAGCATTACCATACCAATGTATACAGAAAGTTATAGCCAAGCAGCATACCTCATACATAGCATCAACAAGTATATTTTCCATATAGCCCTTAGTCCTCTTGCACCAGTGTTTTTGGCCATGGCCTTCTTGGCAATCAGCCTAATGCACTATCAGTGAAATGTAATTTAACCTGAAAAACATCTTATCTTAACTTGCTACATTTATATCCTACATGTTATGATAGTATTAAAACAAACTTACCATTCATGGTAAATAATTTCTTGTATTGCTTGCCAAGAGCATTCTTCGGCTCTGTCAGGACCTAAATTTATCAACAAAAAAATAATAATTTTATAAATAACAAAATAAAGCCAGTAAAATAAAAACAATACATTGGTTTAGATGTTCAAATAATTTGATGTACCTGAACCAGCTGATCTTCATGCAAGCAGCCAAGCTAACTAGAATGGGAACCAGACCAATAAATTCTGGAATAAGGCC
>JAJGRW010000290.1:0-81690 GCA_025461045.1 Carex parvula | reverse complement strand
TCATTTAGATCAAGTGCGTACGTATCTCAAAACAAGTCAACCAAAAATGCTAGCGATTTCAAATTTGAATCCAATAGCCATGGAACAATGATGTTGGTAGATTGATGATGGAACCGAGTGTAACTATCTTTGGGTGTCAAAATTCAAGTCAGTGACTTGACTTATAAAGTAGTTTGCCTGAGCTGCATGGTTACATTTTGCCTCGATCGCATCGCGTGGCGGCCGTTTCCTCTCCAGTCAAACTCCCACATTTTTCTCTGTTTAATTTCGTTCTTCTTATCCCTATCACAGATGTTATTGACATAAATTGTCATTTACGAATGATAATATGATATGCATGCGCTTATTGGTAGACGAACCCAAAACTAAATTATTTCAAACAACAATAATTAACATGCCTCTATTTGAAAATCACACTATCTGTTCAATTATAAGTTTATTTTTATGTTTAGCATTGATAATAAATCACACCTACAAATCCAATTAAAAAGAGATATTTGAAATTGACTATAATGGCAGCTATAATGGTTAATTGGTTATAGGATCTCTGTTATGACTAAGTAATACTTAGACAAAATTTCAAGTAGAAAAATTAAGTAACGTCCCGTCTACAACCTTTTTATTTGATCAGGTATTTATGACCTCTGTTTAAGGTACTTCGCAAAAATCAATGATGTCTTTTTCACTATATGTTACATTTCTAATTTCTCTTGTTTGTCTCAGTTTTTTTTTTTTTTTTCTGTGAAGAAGAAGAAGAAAACAGACAGTGGCTGCCAGGTGATGTATTAAGAAAGAAACAGCATTACAGGGTTTTACCAGTGTAGGTACATCTCATCAGATAAGTAAAAAACAACACTGATACACGAAACAGAGCAGTGCCAGCAACACATATCAGACAACAAAACCCCGAGACAACCAATGTAATTAGGTAGTGAACTTATTCTAATAACCTATCATTCATCTTACGATTGCAATGCTTCTCCTATAAGGCTGCTTCATGGATTATCCAATAGGTCACCAAATCAACCAACTTGCTTGTCTCAGTTGCAAAAAGAAATTCTCAAACCAAGTACAATCCGACATTTTTATTAATATCGAAAGTTAAGCACAAATTAATAAATATACCCAGTTCAGATGGATTTTGTTAAAAATGTCCATACTGGCCATTAAATGGCTGGTTCCCAATTTTTTTTTAGAGAGAGAGAGGGACTGGGAGAGAGAGAAAGATTCTTAAGATGGGCATAGCATAGTTGGCATAGCATTGTAGGAAACTCAGATTGAAGTTTGCACTCGGTTTGGCCAAGATCAAACAAATGTATTTGATTGGATGTGTGTGTTACATCGGTTGCATGTATCGGTGCATCATCGATGTTTTTGCAATAGAAACATCGATGTTATATTAGCATTAGCATTAACAATTAAGAATGGTAGTGCTAAAAAAATATCAGTGCGTCGCTGATGTTTTTTAATGAAATATCGATGTTTTATTAGCCTTAGCATTGGCAATTAAGCAAGGTAGTGCTAAAAAATCATTGGTGCGTCGCTGATATTTTTGTAATGAAACATCGATGCACTTCTGCCGTCATTAAGCCGTGCATAAAGCATCGATGCGTCATCGGTGTTTTTGCACGAAAGCATCGTTTTTTTAAACTTTAAACAGCCATAACTTTGGCTAGCTAGGAAACTCGAATTTACGCGTATGACCCCAATTCGGAAAGCTTGGGACGAGACGGGGGAGTGACAGTGTCGTACGGAAAATAACATCGTTTAGTGCCTCAAAAATTGAGTTAAAGTTTTTTATCATCGGTAGATACACAACGACCTGTATGCGGCTAGTGACAGTGTCGTATGCAGCATAGTAAAAAGTCAGAACTTGTATCAAAATTATTGATGATTAGGAAGGATAGGAAACCTGAATCACATTAAACCAACTGGATCAACCTGAACTAGTGAAATTGTTAAAACTTAGTGCCTAAAAAAAACGTAGTTTAGTGTTCGCATGCAGCTAGTGAATTTAATTTGACAATAACCAGCATTCTAAAATTGAGTATCTTTCATTTTGTAAGATGCTAAAATCTAACATGATGCTGAAGAGCACGATGCTGAAATCTAACATCTCTCTCAGTCCCTCTCCTCAACCGGCCACTATGAAGAGCAAGATGCTGAAATCTAACATTAAAAATTTGATTTTTTTTTCAAATATTTGTTAGATTACTTCTTTTGATGTATAATTAGCATATTTTGCGTATTTTGTGTATTTCAGTATAATTATTTAATTTTGCATATTTAGTATAATTAGCGAAATTAGTGTAATTTAGCATAATTTAACGTAATTAGTGTAATTTAGCGTAATTTAACATAAATTCAAGTAATTTAGCGTATTTTAGTATAAATATTCTAATTATATATCAAAAAAAGTAATTTAACAAATATTTAAAATAAATTTGAATTTTTAATGTTAGATTTCAGCATCTTGCTCTTCATAGTCTCTAAAGAAGAAAAGAAAAATTTGGAAATGGCCGGTTTTGAATTAAAATGAGAACTTGCCATTTAATGGCCGGTTTGGACATTAAACCCATCTAAGCTGGGTATATTTATTAATTTGTAATTAACTTTGGATATTAATAAAAATGTCGGAAGTACAATCAAAGTTTTGAAAGTATTTGAAATTAAGCAGGCAGGAGACATTATATTAAAAATATATGATTCTTATTTTATTATGTTCGACGCCAAGCAAGTAAAATTATGAATATGTACACGTTTGCATGGACGAATAAATAATTGTGCCGACAAATCACGAGTAATGGAACGCTGACCATAAAAGTAACTTTCATTTATCATTTTATCAAAGTAAGAATAGTGATATACTGATATTAAAGAGTAGATGGAGTTTTTATATATATATTCTACTTAAAGTGAGGCTATGTTAATATGCCTGTTATGGATTCGTATTTTTTTTTTTTTTGAGAAAATTCTAGTTTGCTCGTACAAACTTATAAAATATATAGTAAAAAAAATCGTGAAAAAACCCAAATATCTAATTTCATCACCAAAACTTAACATTTTTTTTCTTTATTTCTATTTATTTAGTTATTTTAAAAATTAAATTGACAAATATTTCCATTTTAATTTCAAACCTCCTCTGTGCGCAAATCCAGATGTCCATTTGGAGACCGAAAAGAAAGGTTAGGTGGTGCAAATGTCATGCCTTCAGCTTCCAGGACTAGAAAGGTGATTTTGACGCATCAAGAGAAATTGTCAATTATTTATAGTTACATTATTGTTATATACATATGGAGGTCAATTTGATATACAAGGAAGTCAATTTGGGTCCGATGTCCATCGAACTCACTTTGATGACCTTCTGATTTTCTTTAAAATTCGTGTCCATGATTTTTGTGTCTACTTCAAAATTTGTGCGCACAAATCTTAAAATAGATCGGATGGTCATCGAACTCATCGAACTCAAATTTGAGTGCAATGGACATCGGACCCAAGCTGCTCTCATATACATGAGCTTGATATGAAGCACACGTGGTTGTATTATTTGCTGTTTATATATCTTCTCTTATTTGTATTTCCTTCAGTTACATTCTTTTCTTTTTTTATATGTGAAACAGCGTGTCATTTGCCACACAGTGAAAGAGAGGTTATTTGAGATCGACAGGTTTTATGTTTAGATATTCACAATTTTTTATTTTGGGTTAATTAACTCAGGTTTGGTAATGAGTAAAATTTGGTTAATGCACTGAGTAAACAAATTATACAGCTCAAGCTTTTGAATCATACAAAGTGAAACAAATACGAAGGCTGAAAGAAGCAGGACAGTTGACCAAAACAGGAAACCTCAAAATTAATTTAATAGGGAAGGAGAAAGGAGAGAAGAGTTTGAAATGAAAGATTATATTTGTCAATTTATTTTTTAAAATAAATAAATAAATAAAAAGTAAATTAAATCAAAGGAGAGAAGAAAAAATGTTAAGTTTTTACGAGGATATTCGATATTAAGGTGGTTTTATGAATAATTGGTTATTTTAGAAGTTTGTATGGGCACACTAGAAATTTTCTCTTATTTTAAAGTTCAAATAGTTGATCTGAACGTTAAACATAATCTTCATATTAAAGTACATGTAGATAAATTTTATAATTTTTTAGAATTGTTTTATTATTTTTTAAATAGGTAGAAAGTTGCTACTTTTGAATGATCTAAAATTTTCAAATCAAGTGATTTTCTACTCATTTAAGAAATAGTAAAAAGAAATAAAATTTGATCTTGCAAGTATATTTTCATATATAGATCATGTTGAATAGTTCAAATCGACTATTTAAACTTTAAAAATAAAAACATAAATTCATAGCACGAACATTGTGTAATATGGATATTAGTATAGCCTCACTCTTCTTGATAAAATTAACACTCAAATTTATCTCAAATTTAAATATAGGTATTTTGACCTTATGATGTTCTTGGCTAAATAATTGGATAGCATATTTTAGACATTGCATTTTCAGCTTCTAAACAAATATATAATTTATAGAGTGAGGACATGGTGATATCCTTATTACATATCAATCCGCACTATAGATTCTTCAAAATTGAATCAGTCAATCTGAACCATTTAGCATGATCTCTATATAAAAATATACTTCAAGACCATTTTTTATATTTAGAATTTGTTACTATTTCTTTACATAAATAGAAAATCACTTAATTTAAATATTCTCAATCATCCGAAAGTAGTGATTTTCTACTTATTTAAAAAAATAGTTAATTTTTTTAAAAATTTATAAAATTTAGACTACAAGTATATTTTCATATGAAATCATGTTTAGTTATTGTGATAGACTGTTTAAACTTAAAAACGAAAATACATATCCATAATACAAATCAAACTGTGATATGCATATCACACAGCCTCATTATAATATAGGAGTGAGTGCGATCTTATCAATATTTCTGATTGTTATTTGAACAATAAAAACTGAAATACCTATTTAAGTGCTAAATAATAGAAGTTCCGGCCTGTACTGAAGTACTGCTTCCACAAGAAAAATAAAATACACAATAAGCTTATATGCTAGAATGGTGTACAGTTACATTGCTTTCAATCAAAGGTTGGGCTGGATTGGGCCTAAACTTGAAGATGAGGTTTTCTGCGATCGCGCAAAAACTTCTCCTGATCCATTCGGCTATGGTTGCGACCTGGACCAGCCGATCACTAATTAATGGAAAAATCGGGTTATCGGATGCATTTGCCAAAAAAATCTGGACAGGCACTTACGTTTTCTGTTTCGCTCCGAGGGATGGTCTGGCCCTACTTTCAGTCTCTGTGAACCCGCACCCCAAGTCTAATTTCATCGTCGCTTCTCAACTACTACCCGGCATAACCTGAACTGACATTCTGACAACAACAGACCACCGCCCAAACCAACAGTCTTAGGACTTTTTTCCGCTCTCGCTACTGACCTTAACAATGGAGCAGATGAACAGAGCACTGGAGAGGGCGAAGATGCTGGTTGGAATGGAGGTGGACGAGGAGGCGGCGGTGCGGGAGGAGTCTTCCTCTTTCATCGACGATTTCAATCGACAGTGTACGCTCTCTACTACTCAGGTCACACTCTTCCTTTTTTTTCTCTCTCTGATTCTCATACTGAGTGTGAATCAGATGACTTTTTAAATCGTATTTAGCTATGTCTCAGTTGCAGATCTGATATCTCTTGCTGTAGATCTGGGTTTTAGTCGAATTTCTGTGTGTATGATTAGGCGTCTCATTGGTTTGAGTAATTATCTTAAACCAAAACCTCTTTGTTAAGTATCCTTGTCAGGTTGAGTTTCTTATCAGCACAGAGCATAAAACTAAGTTATAGATTCACAAAAGAAAGAGAATTCACTATGTAAAGGGTTGCAAGAAAAAGTAAAACCTGGTCCTTATTCTTACTGGACTTGATTAACTCTGAAATTGTACTTGTATGTGTTTCTTTTAACTGAAAGCCACATTATGGCTCTACCTATAGACCTAAGATCATTTCTTATTTATATGGAGATATCAAGTTGAGGTTGATATGGAGAAACACTTAAATCTTGTTAGCATAATTTCCAATTGATGAGGAGTTTAAGTATAAGCTCAGTGTGAGCTATGGTTTTCAATTAAATTAGTAGGACTGTTGGCTTAGTAAAAGTTACCACAATTATGTTACCAATGTGACGTTAATTAAAGTTGCTTCTTGTTTAATATTCTTTGCTGAACCTTCAGTCTATATGTGTATTTTCTGATAAAGAGACAACATACCAGTTTGTGATATGCAAATTAACATTTTAGGTATTCCTCTGCACATGCAACTGGATTTTTTATTTACATTATTTTCTTTTTATTCTAAGCAGAGACTCTACGGTTTTGCCATATGCTTTGTTTCTGGGATAACATGTGTGCTGCTGGTAAGTATGATACACTTTATCCATGTACTCAGTATTGAATTTTGGTGCAAGTAAGACTTAAATAGACATCAATGCAGCATCTTGAGAATTGGCAAATGCTTAATTTAAATTTAAACAATTGTTGTGCTTGTTGCTTATTTATTGGTCCACATATTAAAAAGTAACATCCATCCTATCACATTTTGTGGAATTTGTTTAAATTTTTGGCATCATGTATCTACCATTATGGTGATAAAATGACTTTATTTTTATTTAATCATAACCTTGCAGTCCATGATTGTTTTCTTCAATCCAATAAAGTTTGGGATCACATTTACATTTGGAAATTTGCTGGCACTAGGAAGGTCCGTATATGTTTATCTGTCTTGTCATCATTTTATGTATTTCTCAGATTCTGTTTTGATAAAAATAATAATTCTTGACTTGTGGGGTTTAAGTTTAAACCATATCAGAAAAGGAATGCGGTGATTATTCCTTTCAAATTTCAACCCTTTATAATAGCTGGTCTACTTTATGTGAGCTGATATTATCTTTATTTGGATTAACTTGGTGGCAGCACAGCATTTTTGATAGGCCCTAAAAGACAACTAGATATGATGGTTGATCCTGTACGCATTTATGCAACTGCAATTTACATTGCGAGTCTAATAATCTCCCTTTTCTGTGCTCTCTATGTAAGTAATGCTAGAGAATTTGGTTTAATGTATATAACATTTTTATGGAAATTCATGGAACATAGAATTCTGATCGTGGCCCCTAGTTGCATTCGGTTCAGTTTTTCCCTCGGAAACTTTACTGGTAAAATTAAAATGGTAAACTTCAAGCCAAGGATACATTATGTAAAAAAATATAACATTAAATTTGCATAATTGTGTTTGAAGTTCCATTCATCATCTGATCAAGTTATATGGGTATTAACTAAATGAACTTTGTATGATTTGATCTATGAATGCTGTATAACAGAATATGTGCATTTGTTATGTACATCAGAACAGAAAGTGGGCATGCATGTGATATGTTGTTTTTCTTTTACTAATTCTATCGTGTTAAACAGGTTCATAACAAACTGTTAACTCTGCTGGCTATAATCTTGGAATTTGGGGCACTCATATGGTATGCACTGAAACTTAATCATATTTTTATTCAAGAGTAATGCTTTGGAACTGGATACATTTCACAAGAGGTCGCTCAGCTTTACCCACTATCCATGCTTGCTCATGCAACATTGATTTGTCTGATTTGTCTCTAAAAGTTCTAAATTTTTATCCAAATAGGATCATTGCCTCCATCTTGAATTCAATTATACACAAACTATAAATTTGTTCTCAATTAAATAGCTTACAATTGAATAGATTTAATAGTTTGAAAATTAGCTTATAATTTATGTGTAACTTTATTTAGAATGGAAGTGGTGAATCTCATTTGGATAAAATTAAAGTTGAGTGACCAAGATCTCATAAATCACTGTTAGGGGGTATAGTTAAGTAACATAAAGTGATATCTTTTGGACTCTATTTGAATTTTAGATGAGACTACTCTTGCTTTTCAGGTATAGTTTGAGCTATATCCCTTTTGCACGATCGATGGTTCAGAAAATATTTGTGTCCTGCCTCGACACCGAGTTTTAGGTCATAATTTCTTTATATCAATGTTCATTACATTTTTCACCTTAAATTCATAACCTCAGGGAAGAAACTCATCTTAGCACCAGTAATCTGATCAATTTTAGTACTGTACCATGCACAAGAGGATCTGAGATGTTTATCGGAATCTCAGGGGGGCTGTTATTCTATTCCAAGAGCAGATAAATGGCTCAGATTTCTTGGCAGGGTTTTGTGGTGCAGGATCCTCTTGTCATCACATGTTATATATAGGCTTTACCTGGCAACTTCAATTGCTTCTGCTTACAGATTATTAGTATACATAAATGCTGGAAAAAATCTTAATAATCTGCTATAAATTTTGCATTATATTGTCGGAATTTCATTCTCTTTTTTTTTTTTTCTTTTTTTGCAGATGTGTAATGATACTTGCAATCATACATCTTTCCTATTTGAAAGAAATCATGAGTAATGATTCAATGGATGATGTAAATATGGCACTAAATGCTTAATTTCAGCAAGGCCTTTCCAAGCATGTTTCTTGTCTCTCTTTATGCCTTGGTGTGTGGGTGTTGCTAGTTCAAATTGAGTCGACATGATTTTTTTTTTTTTTTTTTTTTTTTTTTCTGGATTGACATGTGGTGATGTTTCTTTGTGTTGACAAGAGGATCCCATAATTCCTGAGACCAAATTAGGATTATTGGTTAATATGAAGATGGACAGTACACACTCGACATTTTTTTGCGGCCTTACATGATTCTTTGCATTTCTTCACAGACGTATGACCCTCTCTGATTAAAGCATAAGATTATCTGAACAATCGATCCCTGACTAAATGTTCTCAATTTTTATGTAAATTGATTCCAAAAAATCATTGCTTGTACATCTTTTATAAAAAAGAATTGGTTCCCGAGTACAATTAGGATTATTGGTTAATATGAAGAAGATAAACCTTTTAGAAATTGGTCAGTGAGTTGAAGCTGCTTTGGTCCCTGAAAGGTCATAAATTTATAAAATTTCTATAATGTAGTCGAAGTTTTGAAAGGTTCTTGCTTATTAAGAATTAAAAAAATATTAACCAAAAGTTGATTGCTCTGTTACATTTAAATAATTTTTTTTTGTTTTAAGTAAACATTGGAGGTTAAACCATTCGACTATATAATACTTGCAAGGATTTTTCATTAAGGATCTCGAATATGTAACCTCTCACATGAATGACATTGTCTTTGTTACTAGATCAAAGACGAGTTCTCACTTTAACTATTTTTGTTGATGAAAAATTTATTTGCAAAGATTGACATAGAAAGTGTTTTACAACTAAATGCTACAAAAGTGGAGGCAGTCTTTTGAATTTGTTCACTGTATGTTTACAGTTTACTTGTTGATCTCCTACTATCCATCCAAAATATTTTGTTGCATATTTACTTTCTTTAATTAAATACACTTGTAAGGTGTAGGCCTCGACCTTAAATCTACTTTAGGGGGCAAAAGTCTAAATATATTACTGCAGTGTTCTTTTGTTCTTTTTTCATGAGCTTTAAAAGGTTGCTTATTTTAATTAACCAAACAAATAGGTGGGATTGTCTCCCGAACAATACTCACTGCTCACAGAGTGTAAAACAGACGTGCTACCTTGGAAGGAAAAGTGAAGGTATATCATGAAGGATACAAGAATGAATTTGTGGATATCAAGGTAGGAGATTTGGTGGTATTTCCTGAAGGCATGAGGTGCACCTGAGTTGTATCTGTTGGTGTTGACCAGCACTACAAGTTCAACTAGTTTCTAGAGTTAAAAAAAAAGAAAACTCGTGTGAATGGCCTTCAAACTATATTGTGAATATTCTACCATTTATTGCTGATGTCTGCATATTACTAGAAACATAAGAGCTTGTTCGTTTGTCACAGGATTACGCTGGATGGGTTTTGACGGGGATGGGAACCCACTTTTAAAAAAGTGGGAACCCATGGATATGAATACGCATTAGATTAATTACGGAAACGTGCTGAAATAAGTATTCGATTGTACCGTAAAATTAGATATGGAAAATTTTATTTTCTTTTTGAAAATGTTTGATATTACACAATTATTCATATTAATAACATTATTATATGTAATTAAATAATATGTATTAAATAATAACATAATATTATTTATTAATTATTATTTTATAAAATACAAACATTTATTTATATAATTAAATAAGTTGTATTTAGTGAGATTGGCATAATTTACTAATTTCAGTAAATTGGCTTCTAGACATTGCATTTATTGCTTAGTTGAATCAAAATTGGGTTGGAATAATTAATATGGAATGGAAAATTGGGTTTTAACGAAGACACAACGTAGTATCCCTGATGGGAATATGTTTTAGCAATCTAACAAGTAAAGCTATGAAGTGCCAAAATTTTCAAAATAACTATGACCCACGCATATTATATAACCATAAGCCACCAAATTGAAGTACCATAAATAACCAAACTGGATTACCACATATAACCATAAGTCACCAACCTGTATCAGTCTAACAGTACCAGTAAATTCAAGAGTTTATGTTGCATATAATTGGAAATCTTGAACCATACACAATGATAACATAAAAAGCAAAAATATTTTAAGCAAATAAGTGCATATTCTAAATGTAAATAAAAAGATAATTAGAGTTAACATACTCCGTTCAATCTAGTCTTTAACTATATCACATTGATCCAACATAAAATCTGAACTAGATCACATTTACGAGAGAGAGAGGTTTGAACAAATGAATTTGTATTTCCTTTCTTGACTTTCTTTGATACTGGTACACTTGTTTATAGGCATTGTTATACATTGCATTCTATACTAACTGATCCTAACAACATCAGTAATTAATCTTAACAACCACCTAATTACAATTTTGTCCCTGACTTGGACTTAGTAACTGACTGGAACCTAACAACCAACTAATTACAATTATGTCTCTGACTTGGACACACACTCAATCTAAACCCCTCGATTACTTCATGCCTCAGCAACACACACTCAATCTAAACTACTTAGCCTTTGCAGTTCATATTAGCATCATTGGTCGATAATCTAAACTACTTAGCCTTTTGCGACTCAATCTAAATCCACCTAATTACAATTATGTCTCGTTGACTCGGGTTGGTTCGGTGGTACAGTTTTAGTTACCTTGCTGAAGCAACCTCATCGCCTGTTTCAAATGTAATATTTAGTTAGACAAACTACACTATGCACTATCTTTATAAGATATTCTAAGATACTTTGAATAGATCAACCAGCTAGGATATAAATAACCTCATCAGTTGAGAAAGCCCTATATTGAGTGAGACCAGCTGCAACAATTTCCTGAAATAATAAAAATCAAGTTTGCATAATCAGCCTGAAGAAATAATAGATATAGATGTCTACTTGTTGGATCTTCTTCTAATTTGTGCAAATAACCCCAAAAGATCAAGCCATTTGCGAACCCGGCATTGTAATTCTAAGTTTATCTATTTTCTACGCTTTCTTTAACAGTAAATTAGTCACAAATTCCTGAATATACAAAAAGGAATACACCAGTTAAACAACCTATACCTAACAAAATGTACCTGAAAACCAGGTTAGGTTTTGTAGCATAATGTACCAGTCAAGGAAACATAATCAAATAGTGCAGAGTTCCAACTTACCTGTTTATGTCTCGTAGTAAATATGCAAAGTAGCCTAAATTTCAGCCGTCCAAAAGTTATGTCTCATAGTAAATATGCAAATATACCATTTCAGCTTCAAAATTTTCCAGCACTCCACAATATAACCCTTAAATTTACTGAATGCTCTCAATAAAAATAACATGTTTACCTCAAGTTTACTTTATCTAAACATTAATCACCAATTATAGATAACAACCTAATCTATAGAGAAAACCCAATCTTAATTTTTTTGCCAATAAATTTTAACTGTAAATCCGGTAAGCTTTAATGGGTTTAATATAACTTCACCTCAATTTCACTTGCATATAACTTGTATTCTTAGAACAAATTTCGACAAAAGTTACTCCAAACCAACACAAAAATAAGAAGCAAGATACCAAGAAACAAATCTTACGTGGTAGCATAACCTCCCCTTAACCAGTTGAATCGAGAAAAGCGATTGATGAGAGAGAGAGAAGGCCACGCGCGCAATTGGAAAAACAAAAATTCAGTCTGACCGAATAAAATTGTTCCCACCAATTTTAGCCTAGACGGGAAATATATGGCGAAAAACAATGGAAGGTGTTGGGGAGAACATGTGGCTGCCGAACGGTTTAGGGAAGATGAACCTAAACCCATTTAATTTCCCGTAGGATTTTGTCTGTCGAACAGGCCCTAAATTTTATCCAAGCATAATGTGTTGTTGAGGCAGTTGAGCAGCCAATAATTCCTCAAATGCTAATTCTATGCAATTTGGCATTCGGTAGACAATCTGGATCTAGCTCCTTAATCCTGTGAGTATGTATTATATGACTTTCTTTTATTTATAGTTTAATTGCCGACTGAGAAAATTATCAGAAAAAAAAAAAAAATCTGCCACATTGCTATGGAACAATGTAATTGCATCAATCACGGTTGTCATCTAATGTTAATTGATATTTATATTTGGGATCGGGTTTTGTCCAAAGGACTTTGGACAAAATCTCATCCAAATTCAAGCTTAAACATCCGATTTGTATTGAAATTCATAAAAACATATTTAAAACTTAATAAATTTAAATAGCTCTTTAAATCTAAATATCTATACGAATTTTGATGCAGATCGAACAGTTTAGATCCAGCTTTGAATGAGACTTCGTCCAAAGCTGTTTGAACAAAACCCCTCGCCCTTTATATTTGACAGGTAGTACTGCATAGTTTGAACTTCATAATATCTCGTATACCTCAAATGAAAAGAAACAAAAAAACGTATGGGTAAAAACCACAAACGGATAATGATTATACGGAGAAAATCTACACGAATCCTAAATATAAATATATGATTATAAAATATTATACCATCATTAACACTACCATAGATAACATATGACATAACCTTCTTACTTAGGGCCTGAAAACTCCGTATCGTGCCTATTTTCTTCCCAAGTGGAATGCATACGATATATCTAACTATAAGATATAGCATCTTATAATCTTAGTAGTTTTATACCATAATGAACATACAAGGACTAAATGAAAATTCAATTAATTATTTCTGCACATTACCTGAACACAATCAAGGCGGGGCTAGCTGTCTACTTTTGATGAGCTAGTTTTTATGTTAGCGAGGATCTACTTCTCATCCCAGAGAAGCTACTTTCTTTTACAAAGGCAAATACACTTCTTTACATTGCACCTTACACATAAAAATGGGATATTTTACAACAATACACTTGTTATTCTACGCATTCAAATGCTCGCCGCACGTGTAGCAATCTCAGTTTCTCTCTCTGAGTCACTTTCTGCCCCAATCAAAACCTTTAATAAACAAAATGAAAAAATGTACACAGCTTTAGTAAATGTACCATGAAAACTAAAATATGACAGGAGGATTGCCTTTCTTATTTTGAAATATTTTTTTGTTCTTAGGAGAGTAAAGCAATATTTAAATTGGCATGGTCAAAGGGGCATGCTGACAAGGCAGCTACCACATTAGTGAAAAGCATTTGTAGCAATTACTTTTTTCTCTCTTTAAAAGTTTTATCTTAATTTCTTGTTCATACTCAGTTCTACTTAGGATTGTATTTTAACGTTTTCAGTAATGAAATTGGGCTACTCGGCCATGTCATCAAAAATCATAATTTCGTATTGCCTTGGAGTAGACAAGAGTATGGGAAATAAAACAACATAAACCATACATACCACTTGATCCTTGGTCTTTGCATATTTGAGGTACTGGTCCAGCGCACCATCCCCACGCAATATTTTGGCCCCACAACCTGGCCTCTCAGCCGTACCAACAGCCTCTTCATCTACTACAACAGCATCTATCTTGTCTTCTCCTACTTTCGTTTCTGGTATCTACACACAATATCATGCATTCTTACTTTATATGTCACGAAATCATATTACTTTTGTACAAGTAAAATTTTGGAATGTTTGCAAAAGAAACACTAATTTTGTGCATTTCTGAACAAACTTATTTATCTAGATGGCTTAAGAAAAAACAATCAACGTAATTTGCCATCAGCGCAAAATTAAGTAATAACTATTCAAGCATTACCATACTAATGTATACAGAAAGTTATAGCCAAAGCAAGCATACCTCATACATAGCATCAACAAGTATATTTTCCAATATAGCCCTTAGTCCTCTTGCACCAGTGTTTTTGGCCATGGCCTTCTTAGCAATCAGCCTAAGTGCACTATCAGTGAAATGTAATTTAACCTGAAAAACATACTTATCTTAACTTGCTACACCTTTATATCCTACATGTTATGAAGACAATTGTTATGATAGTATTAAAACAAACCTACATCATTCATGGTAAATAATTTCTTGTATTGCTTGCCAAGAGCATTCTTCGGCTCTGTCAGGACCTAAATTTATCAACAAAAAAATTAATAATTTTATAAATAACAAAATTAAAGCGAGTAAAATAAGAACAATACATTGGTTTAGATGTTTCAAATAATTTGATGTACCTGAACCAGCTGATCTTCATACAATGCAGCCAAGCTAACTAGAATAGGGAACCGACCAATAAATTCTGGAATAAGGCCATATGCTATAAGGTCACCACTTTCTACCTATAAAATAACAATATTCATGTAAGAAGATAATAATCTTTCCAATCTTAAGGGAGATTAATCAATAACCAATCCAAATTCAACAAATATCTTCCTAGCACTACATGCAGATACACACCTCAGTAAAAACTAAGGGTTTTTGGTCTTAAACTTGCCACACCTCAATAGTAATTGATTTCTTTCTTTTGTGATTCATAACTTTAAGTCTTAATAATATGTCAGAAATGGAGGTGCCCCGAGTAAAAGAATCTGCTATAATGACATCAAACCAGAAATTTTATAGCTAGTAGCTTAGTGTGCTAATACAGTATATGGATTGTAAATGTTATTGCTTATATAGATATTAATATAGCACATAATAATCTTACTGATTCCAATAGGTTAGATGTGACCATTGCATTGGTTAAACCACCAGATCTCATACTCGTACGCACTGGTGCCCCAAAACCAATCGATGAATCCTGCCGTCTATTTCATGAGATGCGTCAGACAAATCCAATTATAGGTATACTGATTGAGTTAATACTCTTTTTCCTGAGCGGATTTAAGAATATAGAATCTAACCTTTCTGATATTGTCTTCTCTAGATCAATGAAAGCACCACCACATATGAACAGAATATCTTTTGTATCTATCTACAGAAGAATACAACAGTTCCTTTTCTAAACAAAGCAATTGTTGAAAAACAAGCACCACCACAGAGTAGGTGGAAAATCCAAGATTTACAATTTTGAAAGAAAATTGTATTTTTTGCTGACCTGAATATTGTCACCGCGAGGATGTTTCCTTGCACCCTTCTCTGGCACATTAACTATCTGCACATAAATATAAACTCAACTTATTTACTAAATAGGTAGAAAAGATTTTGAAGCTGTAATACAAATTTGTAAAATTTTGTGATAATAAGCTGCTAATTAAATGAAGCAACTTACTGTGCCTTCAAGCATTTTAAGTAAAGCTTGCTGAACACCTTCTCCAGATACATCTCTACTTATGTTGAGGCTCTCTGCCTACATATATAACATGCCTTATTAAAAAAATTAAAAAAAGACGAAATAAAATAAAAAAACCGACAGAGCAGCTTATTTTTTAAGAACAAAAAAAAAAGCAGAAAGATAGGCACCTTCTTCGTAATTTTATCAACTTCATCAATGTACACCATCCCCTGTTGAGCTGCTTGCACATTGAAATCAGCAACCTGCACATACAAATTCAAAGCATAGAACATATTTGATTTCTTAGATATGTCAACAACTCCAAAATTGATTAGATCACTTTCTTAAAAATATGGTATGTATTGGTATCTTTATTTATACCGTGAGTAATTTGTATAGAATGGACTCTACATCTTCTCCAACATAGCCAGCCTACAACAAATTAAGGCCCAAAACATTAGACAGTCGCGCCATGCAAAATTCTGAACTAAGGCCCAGAAAAATGAATTACAATTTTCTTATGATGAGAATACAATAAAAGAACAATAGCACCTTTAATGAGGGAAAAATAAAATTTCAAATTACACACAGCTCAGCACTTGCCTGTGTCAAAGTTGTTGCATCAGCAATTACAAAGGGAACATTCACAAACCGAGCCAATGTTTTTGCAAGTAATGTCTTCCCTGTTCTCAAAGATGAAGAAACTAATTAAATAACAAGTCGAGTAAATTATAACATTACCTAGAGATTTTATTGTTGCGGATTATTATTGACAATTTATTAACAATGGTTTATTTGGTGTTGAACTTGTCTGTCACCTCAAAAGTACTTGCAACCAAATATTGCAATCTCAACTCGCTGGCCTAAGTATTGTTTGTAAGTACCGACACGGAACCTGACCAACATAGACAATGCTGATTTCATTAGTTACAAAAGAAGGTTATCTGTACCTGAACCAGTGGGGCCCATTAGCAGAACATTGCTCTTCTCCAGTTCTACATTGTCGTCGTCATCTACTACTTCTGGCTCATAACTTCCTGATTCTTGTTGTGACCTGCTTTTAAATTTTCAGTCCATTGTTTAATTACTCGACACATAAATACAGATCAGAAAACAGATATTGCATGAACTAACCCTTTCAGTGAAGCATTATATATTCTTTTGTAATGATTATATACAGCCACTGACAACACCTGAAGATGAAGATCAAAAAATGCAGCAAATATTTATATCAGAAACAGACAGTGTCTCTTCACTAAAAATAGAACAGTCAAACAAGATAGATAAAATCAAACCAAAATGACGCCAGAATTCAGCAAACCTTTTTGGCTCTCCCCTGGCCAATGACATACTTATCCAACCCTTTACAAATCTCCTTTGGAGTCGGCAAATCCTTTCCCAAAGTTGACCCGCCCCACCCTTCCTTGCCTCCAAAACCCGTCCCGCTTCCGCCCCCGGCTCCACCACCAGGACCGGCAACTCTTACCACATTCATGTTCGGTGGAAAAGGTGGGCCCGGCGGAGCATGTACTGCAACATTATTGGGATTGAAGGTCTCAGGTGGTTCACCTTCACTCGACATCCGAACCGGACTCCTTTCACTCTCCTCCTGATTGGGTTCCAATCCTGGTACCCGCACCCGGCCAATTTCAACAAAAGTTCCTTGCAAAGGCACTAAACGGTGGGGTTTGAAGAAATAGGCCGTACGGCAGTTCGGGCATAAGTTAACTGCTTGATAACCCGACCCGGATCCTAATCCATAATTGGGGGGAGGGGAACGATTGGAGAAGAGTATGTCCATGTGTTTAGAGCAGCGGGGACAGTGAGCCTCAGCGCGGATCCGCCGCGTCTGAATCTCATCCGACCCGTTACCAGGACTGCTCGTTCCTGACCCGGTACCGGGACCGCCGTCCCACTTCTGTCGCTCTTGATTGAGGCGGTGACCGACGGGAGTGGGGACAGGGCCTCCAGTCGGAATTGGGGAAGCAGCGGCGGCGTTGGTCGTGGCACGAGCGGCGCGCGTGATCGTCTCTCGGAGTCGATTTAATCGGAGAACTTGCGACATGATAATCTAGAGAGAGATAGAGAGACGAGACGAAACGGAGACACAGGAGAGCAGAGAGAATGGTGGTCTGGGGAGATGGCGTGGAAAAGAAAAGCTCTGTGGTTTTATTAAAAATCACAAAATGGCTAACTACTAGAGAGGCACGCCTGGCTCGGAGCTTAGCTGCGTGGAGATTCGTATAATCTTTTGATGACTGGATGAGATTTGAGGTTATATTTTGTGTAGGTTTTGTGTGTACTAACGGGAGATGTTAGAGATGAGTGGAATAATATCGAAGGATTTGAGGTGGTACTGGTAGGCTGGTAGCTCTCAGTGAGTCTGTGTTATTTATCCGGGATCGTCGGAATAGAGTCACTGTTTGGTGGGGCCCAACAAGAGTTTTAGTACGGGTACCATTTGTCAGTGACCAATGTGGGATTGAAGGATAAGATCAGTGTTTGGTTGGAAATAGAATCTTTAGATCCCAGTTACTGTCTGATTAGGCTCAATTTATTGAACAATGGTTGTCTTCTCCAGTTTACTGGAAAGGAGAGGACCGGTGATTGCCGTACATATTTGTATCGTTGTTTGGGTATGGCCAATTTATTAGCATAATATTAACAAAGTGTTATCATTTGACCGAAATTAGTGCTAATATTATATCCGTTTTTTTATGACAAAAATAATAATTAATTAAATGTATAGCATAGCAGATGTTTAATTTGTAAAAATAGGACGGACGCTCAGGACGTATTATGTATATTTTGTTATTAATATTTAACAATCTTATTGTTGCTACCGTTTAATTATCAGTCTAAGACTGTAAGAACATGCAGTGTCATTTCTCTGTGAACTACACTGATCTTCGTCTATATTCTTATACCACCTGTTATTAGTCTTTGCTTTTCATCTAAATGCATGAGAATATCACTAATCTCGGACTTGTGCTGCTATTCTCATTTTGGTTACAATCCAGAATAGTGTTCATTTAGTGCTTTAACTCAATATTTTGTAGAAATAGTAGATTGACACTCTTTGGATTAGATCTATTACATATATACAATCCAAATAATATTTATGCTCTTCCAAATAACATATGATTAACATTCTCACACTATTCAAATTAGCACTTGTACTATCACTAGGGGTGGGTGCAAACGGATTGGATAGTAAAAATTCATATCGTATCCGCTTTTATTTTTGGGATTCGGGTATGGATCGGATATTAGACGGATACAGATACGGATCGGATATCCGTAGAAATATACATAATTTTTTTCATAATATATATTAACCTATATGGTTTATATCTACTATTTGAATGCGGATAATTAAAATTTTCTCACGGATATTCGGATATTGAATATCCGTATCTAATTTTCGATACGCATACAGATGGATAATATCCGATCCGTTTGCACTCCTAACTATCACAAACTAACTCATGTAACACTATCGTTATACTTATTCTCCAACAACCCAAATGCACCTTTATTATGATGAACTTTAGTCTCCTATTTTTCAAGTCCAAAGATATTCCTGCAAACATACACGAGCTGAATATTGTGTGGCAGATACAGTTGGGTTTTTCTCTGTTGCTTGATCAGCAAATTTGAGTTTTTGGTAGCACATGAAAGGAAGGAATTCAGATCCAATGCAATACCTGACTGAGATCTCTAACTTTGATCTGCAAAGCAGCTCGGACGGTCCAGATCCAAACTCAAATATTATGTTACCTTAGGCGATTAATTTACCAATATATACAGTGGAAATGTAATTACCCATTAGTCAAAGTTAAACTTGACTAATACGGATCGTAGGTTCGTATGCTTCTTTTTGTCATGGAACATATATGGAATTACTTTGCCACAATCAAAGCATAAATTAGCTTTTATTTTTATTGCATTTTAGTAAATATAACCATTGTACAGTTTTAGGACACAATTGGGATTAATGAGTCCGGCTAGTATGACATTGGTGTCATATGATACTAACTCCAAAATTGATTGAATATATAGACTTTAAACGACTAATTCAAACTGTTCAAACCAATTTACTTTATGAGTGATGTGTTTACATGTAAAATTTTTATATTTTCGAGTTATTTTAGTATCAAATCAAGCGGTAAAAAATGTTGAAAAATGAATGTATTAAAATTAACTTAAAAACTCACATATTTGACCGCTTGATTTGATACTAAATAAATTCAAAAAATTATAAATTTTGCATGTAAACGCATAACTAATGAAGTAGATCGATTTGAACGGTTTGGATTCACCGTTTGAAATCGATTTGATAGGTTTTAGAGTTGGTGTTATATAGGCTGAAATGACACTGTTGTTATACTAGCCAGACTCGAGATTAATTGCTTCCCGTCGATATCTTATTTTATTTTACACCTTCTTTTAGACACGTGTAATCATTGACATGCTGAACGTTTTTACACAATTATAATTTCACATACTTTATGTTTTATCACATAGCTCAAATTTACAAAATTGGATCTTCTATTTCAAATTTATTAATAACGATTGTTAAAATTGTTGAATTAAAATATTATCAATGGACTACATTCCTTTTTAAATTTATCTATCTTTAAATGTTTTTTGAAAATTAATTCCGCTTAGATGAGATCATTAACTCTGATTTTTTATTTTGTGAAGAGAAACATGAGACTATGAAAGTCAAGTTTCCAAATTCATTGATGCGGACACAAGTAATGTCAGGTTAAAATAAAGTCAAAATAAACATAAAGTATGAAACATAAAACAAAAATTGTATACACTATTTGATAAACATGAACTCTGCTTTGATCAGATCACACTATTTGCATACTAAAATCATGTCAAATTTGTGCTGAGGCCATGCATTTAAATTGTATGACCGTTAGGTATCAAATAGCTTGGGTAGGGTAGGTTAGTTCATCAATTTATCAACTTTCAAACACTGTATAGAAGATAAATGTCATAACACATTTAAATCTAATAATACATTCGACTTAAATGTATGGTTTAGTTGAAAATGTAATTGTAAATTTACAGTAATAGCAGTAAGCTATTAGAGGAAATCAATAACCAAAACATCTTCAATTTCCAGAAACTAATAAGGTAGGAAGTCTTAAATTTTGTATGATTCTTAA
The DNA here is from genome assembly GCA_025461045.1 of Carex parvula. Lineage (NCBI taxonomy): Eukaryota > Viridiplantae > Streptophyta > Magnoliopsida > Poales > Cyperaceae > Carex > Carex parvula. The sequence goes on along the minus strand of JAJGRW010000290.1, from coordinate 60,797 downwards.
AAATTAGTCATTAACGATGTAATGGAACAAGTGTACATTCTTCAGTTTTGTAGCAACAAGCTGTTTGCTACCGTTTACTTGTATGTCTGCATATACTGTATTTTCAAATATCATGATTGGGAACGGTATATGATTGATACTAAATCAGGCATTATTACGAACGCACACACTCTAGTTAACTTGGCAAATTTCAGCAATTGTATAGTTGGATGGGCTTCTGTTGGCTCTCCATATCTGATTGAGCACGTGGTAAATTTTTCTGTTAATTAAATTATTCCAGTTGTATGATTCAATCATGTTACCATATCTATATATTGCAACTCCTTCTTTTTGAAAAAGAACCAGACAGTGGCTGCCGGGTTTGATTGTATTAATTCAAAACAAAAAGGTTACAACCTTCAGAGGATAGAGTTTGAGCTACAATATTTATTGCAACTCCTTCAAAACTAATATTGTTGGCTGGTTAAGGACTGGTCTTTTCCCCAGCTTAATGTTGTGGGCTATGCTGAGCCATGTTGAGTTGTTTCATGAGTTTCATATTATCTGGTCATGATTTTTGAGCTCGAGTTAATTTGTAAATTCAGAGAAGTGACCACTCATCAATATTATGTTTATATTGTTTAATTTGAAAATTATTATACGGATTTCATTGAACATGCTTTGTTATCATGTTCAATTTTCTCTACGGAGAGGTCGTATGTTCAATTATTGAGAATAACATTTAAAAAATACTGGAGTGTACCGGGGTCTTCAATAAAAAAAAACTTTGTTATCAAGCTTTTTAACTATTTTTTTTTTTTTTTGTAATTTCAGAACAAGTTAGAGGTACTTACCTATGAGCTTATTGATGAATTTGGGGGAAGTTCGGTCAAGATTTTCATGTCTGAGACTTGTTTATCAGCGCCAACATTGATAAGCTCACTCTCTACTTTCATGCACCACACAAAAACAAATGGAAGCCACTTGGAAATATTTTTGTCGGGGAATTCATCATCAGGGTGCTGCCTATCTATATTCCACTAGCTTCGTAGTCAAGCAAACCACAAATTGTATGAAAATTAATTTACAATATTAAATATACATTATATAAATTAAATGGTTTCAAAAAATTCAAAATTATTAAATAAGCCTTTGCATTTTATAATAACCCTTTATTATTTTGTTTAAGAAAAAGTGAATATTATATCATTTTAGTTCTGATTAGCTAAACGTGAGAACTATTGGTACGTTAGCAAAAACTAAAAATACGAAGAGACCGGAGTCGTGCTTCTCACATCTTGAGCCCTTATATATTATAATTATTGATGCTCATGACTCGAATTATTGTAGCTTATGAACCATAACGGATCATTATGAACTTAATAATTTTGTACATTTTACAATTATATGTACTTTTTTAATGCTACTAGAAATAATAAAAAAAATAAGGTAAACTTTGGAGCTTTGATTGTTGCATTTCGGTTGACTTCACACTCTTAGGATTCTCAAGACATAGGACAGTATTTGAGAGTTAATTATGAATTTGGAATTTATATAATTTTCTAAAATTATATGACAGAATGATTTGGGTGCTAAATCGTACATAAATTAGTCCCGTCCCTGATTTGGGTGCTAAATCGTACATGACTAATTAAAATAGTTACTTATGGGAAAAAGATAAAACATAATTAATTGCGTCAAAATATACTTGGCATACTTTCTGGTTTATCACATATATTTTATATTTATAAAATCGGATGTCTTATTTAAGTAATTGATAACCATAGTTAAATTGTTGAATTAAAATATTATTAGTGGATTGTATTTGGTTTTAAATTTATCATCCATTTAATGCGTTCCAAAATTAACTATGCTCAGATGAGATCATTAACTCTGTTTTGATCATATCACACCATTTGCATACTAAAATCAAGTTAATTTTATGCGAGGCCATACATTTAAATTGTATGACCGGTGGGTATCAAATATCTTGAGTTGGTTGGTTCATCAATTTATCAACTTTCCAACACTATATAGAAGATAAATGCCATAACATTTAAAGATAATAAGTACATTCAACTTAAATGTATAGTCTAGATCAAAATGTGATTAAATTTGTGTGAGCTATAAGAGGAAATCAATACACAAGATATCTTCAATTTCCTCTCTAAAATAAATCTTAAGTAAGAAATAAGTTATTGAAGCAATGTTATTAAAACTGAACCGGATTGAGTGGTTCAACTGAAAAAAAGAATCAGACACAGATACTAATCCGGGTTGGTTCATTGAAAATACCACATATGCAATTGAATTGGTGAATAACCGGTTCAATTAATCGGTTTTTCATAAAAAAAAAAAAAAACACAGCTAAATAACCTGGGTTTCAAAAGACTTTGTACTTTTCCAATGCAGCAATTTTAACTTTTTAGTTTTTCTAGAGATCTGTGCAGCATGTTTTACTTTAAATTTAATAATATTATTAATAAATGGACCGTGTGATTTCAAGTAAACTTTTGAATCTTGTTAACAAAAAAAAAAGTCCTGCCAAAATTGTTTTGACCATGACAATATTCTAATATTATAAATATTTTAACGACATGGGTAAAATATCTAATTTCCTTAAAAACAAAACGAGTAAATCGGCATAAAATATCCAAATTATTTGAATGTTTTGTAAAAGCTGCTCTACAAGATCTTATTGATTGGTTGAAAAGTAGAAAGAAAAATGTTTTTTGTTAGAAGAATTATGATAAAATTAAAAAGTTCCACTTCTTTAGTGAGCTTGAGCTTGTTACCGATATCTTGACATATGTCAAGTATATCATAGTAAATAGCTTTTTGAAATTTGGAATTATAAATTAATAAATTATAATTATTTTAAAAATTAACATTTGAACTAGCTACAAACAATTAGAATTTTAATTATTTTATTGATCAATTGTTTTACTAGAGAGTTTTATTCCTATCAAAAAGTAGAGATATAGCCATATAGCCATATAGGCCCCCCTAGGCTTTCATGCAAAAAAAAAAAAAAAAAAGGAAGAAGAAGAATAGGTTGACAAAACTGTCTACATAATTAGTTTCACCACTCATCTGAAGTTTATCAGATGACATCACATGTTTATGATTTTTAGGATAGACAACTTGCATCTTTTGTGACTAAACTAATTAGATCATAATATCGACGTGATATACATATTTTACTATAAATTATCAATCTAAGGCATCTAGGCAAAGAGAAATTAAAGTATATCCTAATCATCATTTAAAATTTTGGTCATATAACTTTATTAGAAATTAAATATTAGAGAAAATCAATAGAATTATATTAGGAGGATATGTTGGTACCACAATGTATACATGTAACGCTTCTAAAAATAAATCTAGAAGTCTTATATTTGACCTTGAGATACATAATCGCAACAACAAATTGTCAAAATTAAGAATTATGCAATTAAGTAAAGTGTCTCCATAAAACCCTCTTCCTACTTGAAAGTAAGTTTCATATGACAAATTGTAAATTATTTCAATAAAACACCTAAATTTGACAAATATAAATATTTCCAACAACTACTTTTAAATTTAATAATAGTGCCGTTAAGTAGCCTTTAGATTAAAAATGTATAAAATATTGCTCTCTGTTTGCATTTCTGATGGTTTCGGACTTAATTCTTCTCTAAAACAATGGTAAAGTAGAATTCTGAAGGATTGTGATGATCTACTGGTACAACACCATCATTGTTTCAAATACCTGTGCCTCCTCAGATCAAGTTTCCTCCAAAAATATTTCATTATTTGAGAAACCGATGATACATCAGTCATGTCAATGGAAGAATATTGTCTATATTGTAGTACTCATTTGCCAAGAACACATGCATCGTGCTTCATGCATTGTGCTTTGAGAGATTACAAGAAGTTGATAGTAGCAATTTAAAAAAAAATGACTCCCCTTTTCAAACAGTAATGAAATATCTAATTTTGTGTTTGTAACTTCAACCATGCTTTTCTAATTTTTCTATGTAATTTATCACAAAATTGGCTACAATTTCTCTCTATAATTCATTTAATTATTGAGAAAAGAGTTTGTGGATTCACTTTCGTCTTCTTTTCTTAGCTATTGCTGAGAACACAAGTAGACTAATGTTTCATTGGTCACGTTTGTTGGATATGTTCTGTTTTATAAACTTCTAATTTCTTAAAATGTGAGCATATATTTGATTATTTTGTTACTTCAATATGATATTATCCTTTCATTAGAAGGGAACTTTTTTACAAATCTTTAACTTGGTGAAAATTGCGCAGTACAATATTTAGAATTATAAGCATTTCTAATAAAAGAAAATTATTCCAATAACAAGAATTAACTTTGAGATAATCTGAAACTTTTATTAATATGACAAATAATGCGATAATTTCATTAAGTTGTTGTGCATAATCTTGCAAACCTATTTTATTTTACTAATTTTATATTATTTTTTTGGAAATAAAATTTGAGTCCTTAACTTATTGGATTTGCTTTGTTTTTGTGTCATGATCCCAATGTCAAATTGAGGATCGCGACAATTACAATAATCTCACATCCATTTGTTATCTTGTTAACCTACGTTGCTAATAAAAATAAATAGAAACAATACAAAATCAGTTAGAAAGCTCAATAAATCAGTTATTTAATGACGCGATTCTTTATAATTAGTTTATTTAAATAATAATTTCAAATTATCTGAATTAATTCATACAAATTTAGATTATCAATAAAATAAGCCACATGTTATTCACATATTTAGAATATCTGTCAGAAGTGATTCTCACATTCTCAGAACACGCAATCTCATGATTTATTGATAATATTATCAATGGCAGAAATAATTGAAGGGGAATTGAGGTTGAACAAGTAATTTGTGTGCAAATCATTCAAGAGGAGTTTCTGTTTAGTCCCAGTTTCCAACTAATTAGCATTGAATCATTTTGTCGATAACTTTTGTGTGCATAGAAATTTGACCAATTACACAACAATGCAACATATTTTGCATCCTAAACGGCCAAACCACTAGGCTTATACCATTTGTATAAATCCAAACTTATATAAACCTTCTACTAACAACTAACAAAATTGGGAAGTAGCGAAAATGTTCCAATCGGAAGACTAGCGAGCTGACTTGAGAGTTGAGAGAGAAATGATAGCCACTATCAGTTAAAAAAAAAAAAAAAAGAGAGTTGAGAGAGAAAGAGGTAGAGGCCAGAGAGCAATTAGATTTTTGAAAAATTTAGATATATACTCATCATAACTTTATCAATTAGATATTTTTTCATCAAAATTTTAAAATTAATTATTTTCCAATTAAACAACAAGAACAATCAAGTTTTTAGCCCCAAATAATTTGGAGTAGGCTAGAAATGAAACCCAATCATAATCATAAAGTCAAGACAAGTAGTAATAAGATAGTAATAATAATAATAATAATACTGGTGGTGGTGGTGGTTTTACTAATAGTAATAATGTTATCAATAATAATAGTAATAATACTAATACTAATATTAACTATATTATGCCTAAATTATAGATCGTCGAGGTCAAAGTCCTAAGCTTACGTCATTGACCTCAAATTACTAATCCTATGACCTAAGGCCTATAATACTACCCTAAACAATCCCTAACCAATAATTCCCCATCAAAAATCACTTATATTATTAATAGAGTAGAACTAGGGTGTTCTTAAGCTCACCAAGTCCCTTTGTGAGCTTAATTCAAAAACCTATTGAATTGGCTTCAAACGATGCATCCAAACGGTTGAATCCGATCTACTTCACGAGTAATGCGTTTATATATCAAATTTATAAATTTTCGAACTAATTTAGTATAAAGTCAAGTGGTAAAAAAAAGATGGTTTATAAGTTAATTTTAATGTGTTGATATTTCATCATTTTTTACCGCTTGACTTTATATTAAATTAGTTTGAAAATTTATAAATTTGATATGTGAACTCATCACTCGTGAAGTAGATCGGTTTAACGGTTTGGATGTGTCGCTTGAAACTAATCTGATGGATTTTTGAGTTAAGCTCACAAAGAGGCTTGGTGAGCTTAAGAACACTCTAGTTCTACTCTTATTAATATACCCATTGTTAATATAATCACTTAAAAATAAAAAACTAATATTAAGAAACAATTAAAAGGACATTTTTACCTCTAGTCCACAATTCTGACCCTAACTCCTCCCTCTTCAATCGTCGAGAATGGTGATCACTAATTCGAAGTTGAAAATGATGACAATTTGTTCTAATAAGTAATAATGGCACAGCAAATTCAAAGATTAGACATTGCTTCAAGTAAGAATGGCCAATTAGGACCAGCAAACTCAGATCTTAAGGGTAAAAAAATATATCAAAAAAGACAACAGACCTTGAGCACAGCCGAGCTCAGGCATCAGCTCTTCTAGCAACAAAACGAAATTTCTTGGATTCTCTCCTCCATCCTAAATGGCCAACATTGATTTTTCTACCTATCTAAAAAAATAGTAAAAAAATTCAAAAAAATATAAGATTTAGTTTGCAAGTACATATTCATATGGTTATCACATTGAACGGTTGGATCGACCGTTAGAATTTTAAAAAGTACCATATTGAGCCGTAGCACACTAGCTATCCGTGCTATGCATAGCACCATAGGCTCACTCTTGAAACTTTGAGTATTGAAGTTTTGCTGTACGAAATTTCTTTTCTCTTTTGCAAAATTAAAACCAGATTTGTGGACAAAAAACGAGAGATAATTCTACATGATTTTGAAAAGCAAGTCACAATTAATTATTTCTTAATTTGAATTTTGTAATTTTTTTTTTTTTTTGAAAAAACCATCCATATACATTTCAAGGTACTGTGGTAACAACACCCCTTCTTTCCTTAATACGCTCAAAGCACAAGTAAAACCAGAAAACACTTATTGCACAACCATGCTTCTAATGACAAGGCTCATAATGACTATTCAGTTAGATCAGAGCCCTGAAGTTAGCGTACATTGTTGGTAATTCGCTATGAGAACAGAGTTGGGTGCTTCTTCCAGCTTGGAGAGGAGGGATTAGGGACAAATTATTTTGAACTAGGGCTAGAAATGTTCTTTTAATTGTTTATTAATATTAGTTTTCATTTTTAAGTGACTAAATTAACAAATGGGTATTTAATAATATAAGCGAATTTAAATGAGAAAATAACTAATTTTAAGATTTTGATGGGAAAATATCTAATTGATGAAGTTATAATGGGTATATATCTAAATTTCTCTAGATTTTTTCGTGTGTCATTTAGAGAGAGAAGAGCGAGAGAGAGCTTCGGAGTCGGAGAGAAATATCGGGCTTCTTCAAAGTCAGAGAGCCAGGGCGATTCTCGTCTCTGATAACTAACCCTACAATCGGAAGCGTTTCTTTCTTCTTCAAATGCGAATTGGATTTTGAATTCGAATCATTTTCTTGATCGGAAACTTTACGAGAGCACGAAAAGAATAGAAACGACAGTATTTGCCAACGAAAAAGTCGCGTGGTGAAATCGCGTCAGAAGTGTAGAGATTTGGCGAGAATATAATTTATCCGTGTGAAAAGACCTCGGTGTCTTCTTCTTCTTCTTGCTGCCCATGGTACGAGAGATGAGTCCAGCTAAGAACTTTTGACAAGCACAATAGTTACGATTAGACAACCAGTGTGTTCTCCTTATTGATTTTTACCCATTTGTCTTTTCTCCGCTACTGCTATCTTTCTTTCTATACTGGTTAAGCAAACCCTAACTAAGATTTTTAATGGCATTTCTAGTAAATTAAAGGAGTTATCTGACCATTTTAGCTACTCTAATGAATTCTTCTTGCAATAGTTTTGTTTCCGATCTAAAAAATTCAATCTCAACTCATCTCTATTCAATTCATCTCCATTGAATTGAATTGAAGTCGCATACCACCTTCCTTCCGATCACAGTGTAAGAGGAACGATTCACAATTTGATTTTGGACTTGGTCCGTTAATTTTCTTTTTAACAAAACTGAAGAAAATTTTGGGCTTACAGAGTCTAGAGAAAAACAAAACAATTTTCGAAATACAAAAAAGAATGGAACCATATTTATTTATGAAATTTCGAAATCCAGATAAAGTAGTTGCACTTTGAGATGGAACCAATTTGGTTTCCGATGCCCATCAGACCCAAAGCGAGTTCGATGGGTTCGATGACCGTCCAATCTATTTCAAGATTCACGTCCACAATTTTTGCATTTGCTTTAAACTCGTGCACACGAATCTTAAAGTAGATCGGACGGTTCCTAAACCCATCGGACCCAAATTTGAGTTCGATGGGCATTGGACCCAAGCTGTTCTCCTTTGAGATACCTCAATTTTGCGTGACCGATGTGTCCGGTGCCTATTCGGAGGTAGCGCAGGGCCGTATTATTTATGCTTTGAGATTCGTGCATAACGTATTTGAACGGTTGGATTTTCCAAAAAAACACGCAAAAGTTGAGATATCTCAGAGGATGCGAATTGTTTACTAGAAAGGGTCCTCCAAAGGGATTTGAAGCATCTGTTCGAGATCGAGCACGCATCTTAAGAATAATTGTACGTTCGAGATCAGCCCACAGCCAAGAACGCTTCCTTGTCATTTATCCTGAGCCTTCCGAATTCCGAGGAGCTAAACAGACTTGAAAAGTTGAAATTTGGGAAAATATCCTGAATCTACTTTTACGCTTTGCACATTTCTTCTGGGCCTAAATGGGCTTTGTAAATTATCGTGCACTATTGTTAGCAGCAAAAACTAATGATATCCATTTAATTATAAGAGTACCCAGATTACATCTTTACAAATTCAATAAATAGAAATTTAATAAGGTTACGAAGTTTTTTTTGGAACATTGTTACATAAATTTAATAATGTTACTCCATCCCATATTTAGTTATTCATTTATTTTTATATTTGAATTTTATTTATTAGTATTTGTATCTTAAATTTTATATGACTTAATTATCCGATAATTATTCGTTTCGTATCCGTATTCAAATCCGTATTTGTAGATTATCCGCTCCGTATCAGTATCCGTTTAAGACAGATTTGATTTTCCGTTCATTAAAAGACGGATACATATTTAGTTTTAGCATTATCCGCTTCAAATCCGCTCCGTTTTCACCCCTAGGCCCATCTCATCTCTACTTCTAATAATAATAATAATAATAAATCCAACTATTACAAGACCATGAAAAATGTTAACTCAGATAGCTGCGTTGCATGAGGAAATGAGTTTGTATATAAACGGACGGTCCAGATTAATTTCAGCTAAATTAAACTCAATTCGGTGCCGTAAAAACTATAGAAATCTGTTTTGATATTCGTGTCAGGTTAAAAGAATGGTCCAGATTTAATAATTACATCTCAGGTACGTTGGAGATCCAAATTCTGAGGAAATACTCTATGCAGACGATATGCTCTTTAGAATTGAGAAAGAAAAACAATAAAGATATTGTGCTAACGGTCCCTGTCGATCGGTATCGGTGCCAAACAAGAAGAAGAACAAGATGCAGTTTCAACACTGATATAAGTAATGTATGAATTTCTAATTTTCTATTTAATTTGAAATTTTATAAGTCATTCGTTGAGTGAGTTGAAAATTTAATAATCTAATTTTGTTGAGTTCTGATAAACATCCAAACAAACTTAAAATTGTACCAAGTTTGACATAAAAATAAAAATTCAAAGTTGGTATCAGTTTTGAGAAAAAAAAAATCAATGTTAATTGAAATTCAGGTATTGTATGCGAACCATTAATTCAGAGATGACACGCATATAATGTATGCGTACTCTTTTTTGGTGCACAAACAAAGTATGCATTCTAAGATGGTTCTAAAAAGAAAAAAAAAATAAAGTTTCAAGCGAGTGTACAAAGCATCGACGTGTTATCAATATTTTTGCAATGAAATATAGATGCACCACTGTTGGAATTAACTAGTGTATAAAATATCAGCAGGTCATAGATGTTTTTATAATAATAGGTCAATAAACTGTTTCTGAAATTTTAAATGGCTATAACTTTTGATAGGAAACGCCGTTTTGAGCGTATAATCCCAATTCGTCGTTTAGCTTAGAAGACGACAAAATCAATAGTTAAGAAAAACGTCGTTTAATGCTTCAAAACTTCAGTTGAAATTTATTTGAATTATTAATAATACTAATACACAAATATATACAAATAATATTCAAATTATTAACAATACATATAAAAAAATAAAATAAAAATTATTTTTTCGCTAAACTATTTATTTTTTTACGATTTATTTATAAATATTAAGTCTAAAATATTAAGAAAAAAATATTGTGCGGAGATATTGTTTTGCGTGTCACTAGAAGCTGTGCAGACAATGCATGTATCATGTATGCCACTTATAAATAGTGCACAGAATACTGAGTCCCAGCTAGTATGGCATCGGTGTCATATGACACTAACTCAAAAATTGATTGAATAGACTTTAAACAACTAATCCAAACCGTTCAAACCGATTTACTTTATGAGTGATGCGTTTACATGCAATTTTTTTTTATATTTTTGAGTTATTTTAGTATCAAATCAAGCGGTAAAAAATGTTGAACACTGAATGTATTAAAATTAACTTAAAAACTCACACATTTGATCGCTTGACTTGATAATAAATAAATTCAAAAAATTATAAATTTTGTATGTAAACGCACAATTAATGAATTAGATCGGTTTGAACGGTTTGGATTTACTGTTTGAAGTCGATTTGATAGGTTTTGGAGTTGTTGTTATATAAGCTGAAATAACACTGATGTTATATTAGTCAGACTCCAGAATACTTGCCAAAACAAATTGGAAGCTAATCTACTTTTCAATATATGAATTCCACTAAATTTTTTAGGGCCGGTCCTTATTGCTGTGACCTAATTTTTTTTTTTTTCAAAAAATCAGATAATTTTGCAATTTATGCTCTACGATTTTTACTTGGTCGCTGAAAGATGAAATATCCCTTGTTTCAAAAAAGAAAGATGAAATACAATGTTTCTTCTCTCTTTTGTTCCTCTATGTTTGTCTTTTTGTTGAATATTGGAAGAGGGCTATTGCGACACTCTTCTGAACAACTTTGTTGTGTTTGAGTGTTGGCAAATAACTCCCCAAATTTTGAGATTCTCTAATTTCAATAAAATAGGATAGTTACAATTAGATTGTCTTAAGTTCTTTGCCTTCTCATTTATTTAAAAAATCTGTATGTAGGATTCAGTACAAGGTTCTCAAGATTCAAGTGCACACATTTGTTCAGTAGAATCGGTATAATTAGACATTAACTGGATTCTAAAATATTCCAACCAAATCAAATCATCCTTCTTTGCAACTGAAAATAATTCTACAAACTTAAAGGTCATGCAACAACTAGGCAGCCATTGCCTGACTTTCAAAAAAGAAAAGAAAATAATTCTACAAAACTTAAAATTTTGAAATTATAGAAGTGTGGAAATTGCAAAGTGAGAGAGGAGAAAATTAATAGAAGGAGATGGCATGATAAAAATGAATTTCATGGGACCCACCCATAAGTACATTTTTTTTGAAAAACTTAAAGGTCAGGATATTTTAATTAATTGTTTCGACCTTTGAAAATGAAGGACATTTTATAATAAAAAACAATAAGTTCAATATGAAAAATGGGACCTATTGATTGTTGGAATGTTTTAATTGAGAAAATCGAAAAAAAATGGCAAGAATGGAAAAGTAAATTGTTGTTTATTGGAGGAAGGGTTACACTTCTGAACTTTGTTATTTCAACAATTTCTTTATATTGGTTAGCCCTTTACAGAATGTCAGTTCAGATCAGACATAAGATAGATAAACTTCGACGTAGATTTTTGTGGGACGGAGGTAGTTCAGTCAAGAAAAAGATTTTCTTAGTTTCATGGGACGAAGTTTGTGTGGATAAGTCTCAAGGGGGCTTGGGGATTCTTAATCTAAACAATTAATTCTGCTTTATTAGCCAAATGGTGGTATCGATTTAATGACCCATAATCTAAACAATTAATTCTGCTTTATTAGCCAAATGGTGGTATCGATTTAATGACCCAGCAGTTATAAGTAAGTGGAAAGAGAATCTAAAAGCAAAATATGGGTCACAAGGGGTTCATTATCAATTGTCAGCTTTTTGGAGGGATGTTGTCAAAATGAAACATATAGTTGAGCTAGGTTTTAGAAAGACTATTGGTAATGGAACTGAGGTGTTGTTTTGGACTGATAGATGGCTGTGTGAGTGTCCTATAAGTATTTTATTTCCTAATTTATTTTCATTTGCATCTGATATTGGTTTGACAGTAGCTTCAGTTTTAGATAATGGACAAATTAATTTAATTTAAACGACAGTTGACAGGGTTGTATAGAGAGGAATGTGTCACTTTGATAAATGAATTAAGTTCAATACATCTGTTTAGGCATAAATTGGATATTTTACATTGGAGGTGGAACGCTAATGGTAGATTTACAGTACATTCTTTTTACACTTGGCTTGAGTTTGGTGGGATGAAAAATGAAGATTTTGATACTATTTGGAAAGCAAAAATTCCTTCTAAAATTAAGATCTTTTTATGGTTAGAAAAAGAAAAGAGGGTTTTAACAAGGGTTAACTTGAGTAGAAGGGGTTGGCAAGGAGATTTAAGTTGTCCTTTTTGTGGTGAACCGGAAACTGTCGATTATTTATTTTTATAGTGTTCTTTTGCTAGAATCATTTGGACCTGGATTGCTGAATACAACAACTTTGATTTTGATATTAGCACTGTGGAGGAGCTTTGGTTTATTGATACCTTAATACCATTAAAAGATAAGCTATTAGTAGAATTAGTAAGAGGAGCAGTTTTGTGGACTTTATGGTTGACAAGAAATATGTTGTGTTTTCAAGGGGTTAGAGCTAAACCTAGAGCAGTAGAAGCTCAAATTATTTCTGTTGCACAATTTTGGGTGAATTCAAAAGATAATGGATATGTTTTTAAATTATCGTTAGTACTTCCTATTGGTGTGTTGCATATTTCTGTTTTGATTTAATTGAATAGGAGGAGGCAATGGGTGGGATAGTGCAAGAGCACACCCCCTCTACTTACAGATGGGTCCGACCTAAGGGAGGATTGTGAATTCTGATACTTGGACGCAACAATTTTATAATAAGTTTAGGGGGTAGTTTCTTTTAGTTGATGTATATTGATTTTGTCTTGTGCCTAATTTGGATATTAGCTTTGATATGTTGTAGGTGCTGGTTTAGTAAGAAATATTGTACTTTGTAATAGGTAGTTGTTTGTTCTAAGATAAGACTGGTACCAGTACCTGTCAAACAATGTAAGGTTTCGTTTTGTGAAATCCGTGGAGTAGTCCACTTTTATAAAAAAAAAAAAAAAAAAAATGAAAAATGGGAATAGTCCAACTGAATTTCTTTGAGATTTTTTTTCCTGAAAATAATCGGAAATATCGAAGTACTGGAGGCATCAGAAAACTTATCTGAAAATTCTAATTATACCGTTTATTATTTCTACCAGTCAAATTCTTATAAAGGCTTCCTCACATAATATTATTGGAAAAAATATATATGAAAAAATGCAGCATTATTTGAAAATGAATATAAAATTAAAACATTACATCATACTTTAACATCTATAAATTAAAATATCTTTTATGTTTCAACAATAATCGAAATATCTAATTTATCCTAGTTGTATCCTAAACTTTCATTAAAATTTATGACAACTACTAAAAATTTTCTTAATCGTTTCTTAGCTAAATTGAGATGCATATACTTTGCATATATTTCCTTTTGCTTAAACTATAGCTAAAAACACAAATAAAATTGCTTATTTAATTCTCCGAGATCGATTCCAAGTAGCTAGAGACCTATGTTACCCCGATACTTCATCTTAGGCACCGTATCCGTATCGGGTGCGTATCGGATACGGATACGCACCCGATACGCACCCGATACGGCTCAGCTGGCGTATCAGAGTACGTGGCGTATCGTAACCGCCCAGATACGGTATCTGATACACCTTTGACTCGTCGGATATGCCTCTGACACTTCTGGATACGCCTCTGACACTTCTGGATACGGAATAGTCCACCATACACCGCGCCATCCTGTGGACCGCGCCAAAAATTCATTTTTTCTAGCGGCCAGCGGGAATCGAACCCAGGATCATTGCTATGGACTCCAAAGGCCTTAACCACTACACCACTTCAAATTTGATGTTATAATCAAATAGCTTTTATATTTAATCTATATCCAAAACTTTTGATATATATATTTTTTGTTTTGTTTTGAATTGATATTTAATTTATATAATACAAGTGTTGAACTAATAATATAATATAATAGACGTATCGTATTCTTAATTTTTAAAAATTGCCGTATCGCCGTATCCGTATCGTATCCGATACAATACCCGTACCCGTATCCATGCAACATAGCTAGAGACTGATAATAAATATTATATTGGAGCAAATACATCAATATTCTATTTTATCAAATATGATGTTTTTTTTTATTTTCTAAAAAAACACTTTACATAAATAAATGGCTCATATCTAAAGAAATTACTAAATAGGAAAAACAATATGAATAATTGAAGCGTACATCCAATTTTTTTTCTAAATCAAAATTTTGTTGTAATTTATTTTGTGGAAGGTTTAATATTTCTATTTTTTTTCTTCATTATGACTCCATTTTAAATATTAATACCTTAAAATTTAAATTTAAATATAAAATGAAATTCTCAAAATTGATCTATCCATTTTAAATATTAATACCTTAAATTTTAAATTTAAATATAAAATGAAATTCTCAAAATTGATCTATATTATTTTTCTGTGCACATGTAAATAAAATCGTTAAAATTGATATATATAAATGTACACGAATTTTATTTTAATTAATATCAAGAACTAAATTCAAGAATTAATATCAAGAGCTTAAAAAATATTGATATCAAGAATATATATATTGAAAAAAAAAATTATGAATTTAATTTTGTAACTTATCAGTAAATTAAAAAATAATAATTGTTTTATGTACATATATCTAGTGGTTTGCTAAGGGGTACCTCGGGCAGGGCAGGGCAGTGCCCGAGGCGGGCAGCGGGTAGGCGGGTAGGCGGGTAGGGGGGTAGGCGGGTACAACGGGCACGGGTAGGCGGGTTTTTTTTTTAAAACTCCGCCCTGCCCGTTTCAAACCCGTGCCCGTTGCGGGTAGACGGGTACAACGGGCACGGGTACAGCGGGCACGGGCAGGACGGGCACGTGTATTTTTTTTTTTTTTTTGCTGTTAATCTGGACCGTTATGTTTAACTTGGAACGAATCTCAAAGCCAAATAATACTGCTCCCTGCGTTAGGCCGAATCTCAAAGCGGTGAGAGTTAATCTCAAACCGTAAAGTGAAGGGAATCTTTTACACCCAATAGGCGCAGTACCCCAATTAATAGGCGCAGTACCCCAAGTCCCCAATAGGCGCAGACGCGCAGTACGCCTAGATATCATTTGGATTTTGGATTGGGCGGGGGCAGTGGTTATGTGTGCTAATTAAGCTTTATACAATAGCTCAATGTCACTCTCTTTTTGTACGATTTTTTACTTAACGTAGCTGTAAGTAACCTGTCTTCAACGGATAGTAGAATGACACGTCACTCTTAAGTAAATAGTCGCGTTAAAAGGCGTGTGAACCGATATTAGACAGTACCCCAATTAATAGGCGCAGTACCCCAATAGGCGCAGTACCCCAATAGGCGCAGTAAACCAAAATTTTAAGTTGGAGAGAATCCTGCGCTACCACCCAATAGGCCAATAGGCGCAGTAAACCAAAATTTTAAGTTGGAGAGAATCCTGCGCTACCACCCAATAGGCCAATAGGCGCTACCAGTACCTGAAAAGGGAATCTTTTACAATTACTTGATCTGCACCGTTCTTTTTAAATTGGCACGAATCTCAAAGGGCACGGGTACGCGGGTGCGGGCACACCCGTGGCGGGTGCGGGCAGACGGGCAGCGGGCACGGGTTTGGCGGGTACGGGTACACCCGGGTTTGGCACCAAAAACAGCCACCCTACCCGTTTCAGACCCGTACCCGCGTACCCGTTTACCCGCCAATACCCGGGCACGGGTAGGGGTACCCCGGGCACCGGGCACCGGGCACGGGCGGACCGGGCACGGGCAGCCCCCCCCCCCCCCCCCCCCCCGGGCAGTGTCAATACACTACATATATCTAACTGTATTTTGATATATAAATTTATAAAAAATATTATTAAAATATTAGAAAAACATTTAAATTCTCTAATTAGATCCTTTATTGATTCACCCGAGGAGAGATACAACACAACAACTCTCCCTCACGGAATTTGCACCTTAATTATACAAATACAAAGTAGAAGCACAAAAACAAAACCAGCAAAGCCCAGGCAAACCAAAATCAAACATCCCAATAGCCATTTTCAAATTCATAGTTCAACCCTCTTAGTTTCTCCAACACTAGTAGCCTTCTCTCTCTCGTTCTCTTTGACCTCGATCTGGTTCTCTTGATCAATGCTAACCACCTTTGGTCCTCTGATCTTCTCCGGTGCCAGTTTTGCAAAATTCAAAGTTAGAACGCCGTTCTCAAGTTTGGCCTTCACCGAATCAAGGTCGACGTTTTCGGGCAGCCTGAATTGGCGCCAGAATTTACCGTAGGAGCGCTCGACACGGTGCCAGTGCTCCCCTTTTTTCTCTTCTTCCTCTCTCTTTCGCTCACCGCTCACTCGTAGGATTCGGTTGTCCTCCACCTCTACCTTTAGATCTTCTTTCCTCATTCCTACAAATTGTGATTTCATTAATGTGCGAGATCACCTCAAATGTTGTAACTTGCTAATTTATGACAGCACAATCGGAACTATTAAGGTATAATTAAACCAGTTAAGATGCTCATAAAGTCGAACTACAAAAATTCAAAATGTTTTAGTTATTTTTAATTCCTCTGTAACACAAGCACAACATTAAGTTTTCTAATAAATTGATCTCATGTGAATGAAATTATGAAAGCATTGTAGGTCTGTAATTGCCTACAAATTTTAAAAAATAATTAATAAACAAAAAATAATTGCCACCTTAATTTTTTTCCCATAACTGAAACATATATGTACGCACTTTTACGAAGTTTTTTGTTAACATTACTATTCACCATGATTTCAAATTCAGATTAGATTTAAAATTTAAAATTGTGCGATTGATTGGCTCAAACAAAAGTTTAAAACCATGATTTACATGATTCTTACACAACTCACCTGGCACATCTAAGACAATCTCATGAGAATTGGGAGTCTCTCTCCAGTCAACCCGAGCCAATGCCACCGTCGCCCTGTCATCACGGTCCAGGCCAAATGGCACATGCTCTAGAATCTTAAACGGGTCCATAAACCGCTCCGACACAGAACCTCCACTCCGGTGATCAAGCCATGGCAACAGTGACCCCACCGATGGAGACACTACACTAAGTAGCAGCACCATTGCCAGAAAACTAGACACAAAGACAGTGCAACCTTTCATTTTGTTTCTCTTTTTTGTAGGGGAATTTCTTTTGAGAAAATCTAGCTAATTAATTAAGCGTTGCTTTAGTTTTATCCTTGAGTATAATTTGAGAGCGATGTGGGGGATTTTATAGGTTAGGGCTGGAGAGAGATACGTGGCAATCAGACAGGGACGAGAAGGTTCGAGGTTGCTGATGATGACCTGGCGAATGAGAAATGCGGAGGAGTCCAGAGAGTTCAAGGCAAAGATCGATCTCGTTAGGTGCTTCCAAATTAAGATCGGTTCATGATTTAATTTGGGCCGTCCGATGAGACCCTATATAAACAGACGATATCAATTGCACTGGTTTTTTTTTAAAAACATAATTAAAATAATTAATTTTAAAAAAACAACTTGATTATCTTATTTTTTAGAAAAACCGTAAAATCCGAAATAGCAATCCGGTTTGAACTTTTTTTTTTCCTTACACCGAATTGCCAATTCGGTTTGGAGGGTTTTTCACAATTTCCCTCTAAACCGAATTGCCAATTCAGTTTAGAGGGTTTTTTTTTTTTTTTTTTTTAGAGTCACTATGAAGAACAAGATAATAAAATCTAACACTGAAAATTTAAATTTTTTTATTTAATTTATTTGATAGATTACTTCTTTTAGCGTAATTAAACATAATTTATTGTAATATAGTGTAATTCAACATAATTTAAGTAATTTAGCGTATTTTAGTATAAATATGCTAATTATATATCAAAAGAAATAATCTATCAAATAATTTAAA
Source organism: Carex parvula (assembly GCA_025461045.1). NCBI lineage: Eukaryota > Viridiplantae > Streptophyta > Magnoliopsida > Poales > Cyperaceae > Carex > Carex parvula. The sequence goes on along the minus strand of JAJGRW010000290.1, from coordinate 42,510 downwards.
CAAAAAAAATTTAAATTTCAGTGTTAGATTTTATTATCTTATTCTTCATAGTGACTCTAAAAAAAATAAAAAATAAAACTTCTAAACCGAATTGGCAATTCAGTTTAGAGGAGAATTGTGAAAAACCCTCCAAACCGAATTGGCAATTCGGTGTAGGGACAAAAAAAATTCAAACCGAATTGCCATTTTGGTTTTTATAGTTTTTTAAAAAACGAGGTAATCAAGTTGTTTTTTTTAAATTAATTATTTTAATTATGTTTTTAAAAAAAAATCCCAATTGCACTTAGCAATCCGGCCACATTGTTGCTTTCTAGCTAGCATTTTATTTCAATGCAAAGCAGAAATTGTGAACTAATAAATTATTACTTGAAATTAAGTAATTTAACGACTATCTATATCCTAGAAATTACTTCAAATTTATAGAGTGCTTCAATATTTAATAGAATAATTTTAGCGTATATTTTTAAAAGAAAATAAATATTTTTAATAACAAGATAATTCTTTTAGCATTTATAACAGGGAAATTTTCATATCTTCAACTCCATTTAATGGAGGATAATAATTTCAATCTTGCAATCAGTAAACTATCGAAAATATATTTTTACTAATTAAAAAAGTTGTTATATTACTTGAGTTTAACCACTGGATTCTGCAAACTTAAACGTGTACAATAAAATCACTCACTATAATCTATTCTAATATCTACACTGATCGTTCAATTTTATAAATATGCAACAATCTATGTAATCTATCATAAATTTTAACAAGCTCAAGCTTATATTGAATTAACAATCATATTTTAATTGAATATAATATTCTTATTTTAGCTCAATATCTCGGGACGCTCCCTACGCTCTTTTTATTCAAAGCGAAAAAAATTATCCAAAGCGAAATTTTTTTTTATCCAAAACAAACAAAAGACGCTCGGCGAATTTTTTTTAACGTAATTTAATGTAATTTAGCGTAATTTTAACGTAATTTAGTATTATTCAGCGTAATTTAACATAATTTCAAGTAATTTAGCATATTTTATTATAAATATGCTAATTATACATCAAAATAAGTAATGTAACAAAAAAATTCAGCTAACATGAGTATATTTATTAATAAAAATGTCGGAAATTAGAGTTTAGAAATTAGAGTTTAGAGTTTAGAATTTCTTTTAAATATCACTAATTTTTATAAATATGTTATGTGAAAATTGTAAATCAGAATAGTTATAGAAATTGTTCAAAATAAAAGTTTAAGGTTTAGAGTTTAGCGTAATTTAAAGTAATTAGTGTAATTCAACTTAATTTAACATAATTTCAAGTAATTTAGTGTATTTTGGTGTAAATATGCTTAAAAGAATTTTAAGTAATTTAGCGTATTTTAGTATAAATATGCTTAAAAAAGTAACCCATTAGATTTGAGCATCTTACTTTCATATTGTCTCAAAAAAAAAAAAATAGCAAACCGTCTCACTAGGAAACGGTCTGCTATGAATAGTGGACCGCCCCTAATGGGGCGGTCAGAATATTTTTAGTAAAAATTTGAGATCGGACAAATTTGATATTTTGTTTTTTGTTTGGGTATTAATAAAAAAAAATGGGTATCTGGAGTTTACCGTGTCCTCTCTATTTTAAATGAGGAATGACTTTTGAGTACATTAAGAAAATATCTGCGAGTATCTATTTTTTTTTCAATTGAGAAAAAGCACTAAACAATTACCGGATAAAAGATCTCATTACGTGACATATCGTACCATATGTCGTGATCAAATTTTAAAAGATAGTGATTAAATTCAACCATAGTAATCAAGATATACTAAGAGATATCGTGAGGTTCACGTGATAGGTCCACTAAATTTTTTAGACACATGACTTGTCATGGATTTAAACCCACGTAGCGAAAAAATCACATTTCACTAATTTTTTATATTTTAAATTTTAATTTATTAAAAATTTACTATTCAATAAAAAATTTAATCAGTGACAAAAACACATAATTCCTATATAAAAAGTTATAAATTCAGTTATGAATTCGAAACTCACAAATTAAAAAATATCCTCTATTTTATTATAGAAGTTTGAAATGTAGTTAAGTGACTTGATCTTAATCAATACTTTCAAAAAATTAAAAATCTAACCACACACTATATCGTGACCAAATCTTTCCTAACATAATAGAACCAATCCGTGACATTTTTTTTTATATCCTATAACCGGTTTGAATGTTGAGATTGAAAAAAGAAAACCTGCGCCAAAAAATAAGCACACTAGATTGTCAAAATGTCAAAGAAACATTTATTATTATTTTATCCCCATCTGATAGGTGGATACATTCACTCGTAGATGATACCCATAAGCTAAAAACACATTAAAAGATCAAAATAAACGCAGAACGCCAAATAACACAATACTTGAAAGTTGAAACCCCCTAAATTAAAACCGCTACAATTACATTTTTCATTTTTCCACCTTAGCTTTTTGCAATACCAACCTTCTCATTTCCTTCCCCTTCTCCTTCAATGCTCACCACCTTTGGTCCCTTGATCTTCTCAGGCGCCAATTTCTCAAAAGTAAGTGTCAAAACGCCGTTCTCAAGCTTCGCCTTTATCGATTCAAGGTTGGCATTTTCAGGCATCCTAAACTGCCTCCAGAATTTACCGTAGGAGCGCTCGACTCGGTGCCAGTGCTCGCCTTTCTTCTCTTCTTCCTCTCTCTTTCTCTCGCCGCTCACTCGTAGGATTCGGTTGTCCTCCACCTCAATCTTTAGATCTTCTTTTTTCATGCCTATCCACATTTTAAAAATTTGTTCTCTAATTAAATCATTGTCAACTTGAATTTCCAACTCTTAAAACTTCAATTACTTAATTTGATTAATTAATTCTCATACTCTGCATTATTTGAATAATGAGGTTTTTACCTGGTACATCAATGACAATTTCATGGGAATTGGGGGTCTCTCTCCAGTCGACTCGAGCCAATGCCACCATCGCCACGTCATCATTGTCAAGACCAAACGGCATGTACTCTAGAATCTTATAAGGGTCTGCGATCTGCTCCGGCAATGAGCTGTCACGGCGGTCAAGCCACGGCAAAAGCAACCCAGCCGATGGTGTAACTACATTCAGTACAAGTAGTACTAGAAGAAAAAGAGGAACAGAAACAGTGCATTTGCTCATTTTGTGTGTGTGTGTTAGCTTAGAGAAAGTGTGTTTTTATTTTTATTTTTTTTGTTTTCTTCCTGATCAAAGTGTGGATGGATGGTGGAGGGTGTATATAGCTACGGAATGGAGAGTGACACGTGTCGGTGGGACTGGGACGAGAAGGTTCCAGGGCAACGCAGATGATGAGGGGGTACAGATGTGTCCAGAGTTTTCATGGTTAATGTAGAGTTTCTCTCTCGCGCTCTCTTTTCTTTTCTTCGTCTAATAGATCTTGTTTTGTTTACGGGCTCCGATTTAATAAGTTTCGGGCCTACAAAATGGATCAGACCCAAAAGGAAATTGTACACATACCCAAAGTCTTATATCGGCTTTAGACTAACTGTGAGCAATCCAGGCCCATTGATTCAAGAGTCTTTAATTTTGATATTCGTGAGTCGGTTTGCTTTTAGGTTTTTTTGCTGGACCCAAGTACTACTAAACAAGACCAAAGAGGAGAAAAGGAGTGAGATATTGACAGAGTTATGTTTGCTTTAAGCATCGCACAACCCATAGAGAGGAAACGAAAGTTATATGACTGGTGGCTGCATAAAGCTTGAACAGCTCTGTTAATATCTTTACCCAAGAAAATTAACAGCAACAGATGTCAATCACTCAGACAAATAAATATTCACAATTCCGAGGTCCTCTGGTGAAGAATCCTCGATCGCTTGGTTCAGAGAGGGAAAGCGCGACTGTACAGGCACTGTCGCACACCTCTCGCTCTCTATCATCCTTACCTTAACCATGGCGACTGCATTTTTCCCTTCATCCATCTCAAACCAAATTCGCCCCAATGGAATTCATTCTCTATTCCTTTCCTCCACCTTTCTTCCCCCAGCGACCCCAATCCCCTCCACTTCAACCTCCAACCGGAGTCCACGGGACATGATTGTGCGGATGGGCGGTGGGCCCAGGACCTTCCCAGGTGGGGTCTCCAAGTGGGAGTGGAAGAGGATGCAACAGAAGAAAGCAAAGCAGTTGCTCAAAGCTCGACTCCTGAGAGAGCGCCAGGTTTACGAGATGCGAAAGAGAGCCGAGCTGAAATCAGCATTGACTCAACTGGAGAGACCGTGGGAGGCGGTTCAAAAGGCGCCAAATTTATTCTCTATCGGTGCCGATGAACAGGTCGTTATTGCAACTGAAAATAATAGTATTGCTACTGAACATTTGTTCTGCCTTTGCAAATAGCCAAATTGATGACACAACTAACCCTTAATTATCCCTATCAACACTAAGTTGTTGAATTATTTAATATAAAATCAAATCAACACATGAATTGTACTACTAAATGCCAAATTAACAGGTAAAGGTTGAAAGTTGTGAACTGTGTATATTATATTGGTATGAAATGTTATGTAATGGTATCAGTGCCCTATTCAAATTTATCCAACCAAGTGTTAGTCAAATCTTGATTTATGTGGGAATTATTGTTAACGACAAATTTTTGCAGTTAGGTGTCAATCATGCAATTCATCCTCAATTTTACAATTAGCACTATTCAAATTACACAGCTTTTCCTAAGGGCATTTAAATACTACCTTGTATTTTTTTCTTAAATATTTATGTTTTCTCCTGATGCGAGCAGGTGAAAACCCTGGCAGATCGTTTTCAGAAGCCAGGAGGATTTGACATGTGGAATGAAAAAGATGGACCCCGGATCTTTAAGAGGCCTAATGAAGAGTTACCATCTGTGAGATTCTTCCCCAAAGGTGCCGTGCACAGCATCAAACCGTACACCAAGGAAAGAGAGGAGGTTTCAGCACAGGAGCAAGGGGAAGCATTGAGGTTTGATGATTGGATTGCAAAGGGAGCTGGTGGTATCAGAAAGACCAGGTCTTGGAGAGAGAAAAAATCCATTGATGTGGAACGCACTCAAGGTGTTAGTCAAAATATTTTGAAGGAGAATTACAATACTAATCAGAGGAGAAATAGTTCATATGGAAGGAACATGATTGATGCAGAGGGCACAAAAGATGCTCAGGATAACAAATCAAAGAATGTTAGCACAAAAGCGGATAAAGCAGGTAATATATATAAGAGGAATGCAGTGAGGAATCAGCACAGTTTCCGCTCTTTTGGAGAGAAGCGAGGTGGTACAGAGCGTACACAGGGTGCTCGTCAAAATGTCTCACAGAATGAGATGAGATGGAAGCCAGTAGAGAAAGATGGAGATGTTAAGTCGGAAAGGAATGGAAGATATACTACTACTGGCAATAGAAGGCCCAGTTTCCGCTCTTTTGGAGAGAAGCGAGGTGGTACAGAGCGCACACAGGGTGCTCTTCAAAATTTCTCACAGATTGAGATGAGACGGAAGCCAGAAGAGAAAGATGGAGAAGTTAAGGCTGAAAGTAATGGAAGATATATTACTAATGGCAATAGAAAGTTTCGAACAGTAACTACTACATTCAGGCCTAATTCTTTTTTGTCTAATAAAGAGAGAGGGATCGAAAAATAAGTTATACAGTGCTATTAAGCATTCAACGAAGAATTCTTTGATGTAACTTGTTAGGTATTGTAAAAATTTGTACTTGTTAAAACCCTAGAATGAGATACAATCTTTTACTGGGGACATCCAAAACTCTGTATATACTAACTTTTTAGACAACATGACCCCTCATAAGTTACATTGCCTTTTTCAATGGAATTTTCAATTTTATATCATCAAACTATCTTCTACTTTTTCTTTTGTGGTCATGCTATTTTGCTTGGTTTCTGAACCTCACTAGTCTTATTCTAACAAAAGCCATACTGCATTTTGAATCGAACCATTGATTGCCCAGGTTGTAAGTGTGAAATCTCACCTGGCAGGGTGAAAAGGTTGACTGAATGAGTTTGTACGTAAAGTGTGTGCATAGAGAAGGTGTGGGGTTCAAACATTCTTAAAAGCACTGCAGTTCATATTAGTAGGTAATTTACATTTTTGTTCTTTATATTATATTGTTAATAGCGAAAATGACGGTACCGCACTTTACCTGGCTAAGCATTTTCATCTTTTCAACCTTGTTTAATTTCTCTATTACTGTAGTAAAGAACTATGTTGATATTCATGTTCTTTCGAAATGCTCAGCACTTTCTGAAAAAATAACTAGGAAGTGAATAGAGAGTATCAGTGATAGGAACTCAATGCAAAAGCAGTAAATTATTTTGAGTAATAACAGTGTGCAAAAAGTAACATTAATGAAAGGCTTCATGAGGGAAACAATGCTCTTGATTTAAATAAAAAAAATTATTAACATTGTCACACATTAACTGAACCTGATGGATATTAAACAAGGCTATTGATTTAGAAAAAAAATATATCAACATTGTCACACATTAGCTGAACCTGATGGATATTAAACATGAAATGTCAATTCTGATGGCTTGAATCTGCCATGAAATGTCAACTTTGATGGCAAGCATGGACTAGGGGATGAGGCGGGTCAGAAAACTGACCCTTAGAAATTCTGTCAAAAACCCACTTGTTTGCAGCCTCAGTGTAATGCGGTCCATCCCAATTGATACTCTTTTGCGGATCCTTGCATGATTTTGCAAGTAATATGTCGACTCCATCGACAGTTTTAGTTTGACCGCACCTTGCTGTTGCGTTGTAGTTGTATTTGTTGTCTCCATTTCCACAGCAGACTTCAAGAGGATGCTCAAAACCTGCTTGTAATATAATAACTTTGTTGTTGTTGGTTTTGTAAGATTCTTTCTTTTATGTTTGACAAATTTCATGGGGTTTTTAAACAAAGAACATAACTTGAGAAAATTACTAAATGGAAAAGAAGAAGCGATCTTACCATACTTGCTGGCATGGGTGATGAGGTGGTACTTGACAGAGTAAACATCTACCAGTGTCAGAGCAGCAGCAGGTAGATCCTCTCTTAATTTAGTTATTGTTTTATTAAGCATGGCATTGAACTTCTTTGCCAGTGCATTGTAGAAAATCCTACACCCAGTTTCATCCGTTTGTTCTGGTCCCACCGGAGGTTGAACGAGCACATAGGCCAAACAACCTAACGGACCGGTATTATGGATCAAGAAATATCTCCCTCCAGCTCGGTATATCTCCTATATTACAACATATATATTATACTAACATAATCAACCTCTACTGCTAACTTAGTACCCAATATGTTAAATAGAGATCTTTTGGAGCGGGTACGGACTGTGTCAGTTGTAACGAGTCGTTGACAGAAGACTAGCTATAAAGACAACTTCCATTTGGAAATTATAGATTTTTTAGTGGAACTGATTGGAGATGTACCTTTATCACAGTGGCAAAGCGTTGGAGGGCAACTTGGAGATAATTCTCAGGCGACGTGTTGGGAGAAGAAGTAAAAAGAATAGCAGTGAGGTCATTTTGGCCTATGTCAATTGTGTACAATGCCTCTGTGAAGTACTCTGGTCTTGGCATCATGCATTTCTTTATTCCTCCTGTGTGTGTGTGTGTCATTTTTACTTTTATCAGAATATATGCCAGTTAGCTGCACTCTACTATATTGGTCTTTGAAAAACAAACATTTTGCAACAAGGGGAAAAGATAATACAACGGTACGATGGTCACCTTCTATTTTTGTACTGTCATTTTGATGGCAAACTTATGCCATTATCCTATTCTGAATTGGGTCTAGGTTAGCACTCAGTATTGCAGAATGAAGCTTTTAATACCATCATAATTGTATATATTAAGTAAAAATTGTTTTAATTTTCACATAATCGTCTATTGCACAATGAACCTTCAAGAACACGTTGGATGGAAATAGATTAAGTAACAATTAACAAACATAACAGATGAATTAGTGCCTCTGATGTCCTGTTGTGTTACAGGGACGGAATTAGAAAATTTAGATTGAAGGTTGGAAATATAAAATGTTACAGGAGTAGAATTAGAAAATTTAGATTGGATGGTTGAATATAAAATGTATAAAGTACGTTTGTTAATTGCAAATATTTTTTTTATATAGCAGCTTTTCTGATATAGCAAATGTTCTTTCTCATAAGGTACGTTTATTAATTGCAATATATTTCTTTTTCAAAAGATTGGAATATTTTGCGATTCAAAAAGCAATATACCTATAATTTTTTTTACTTGCGGTTAACATTCGAGGTTGTTCGTTCTCTGTAATATTTATTCACTTCTTTGAGTGTAAATTTGGTTTATTTTTTACTCTGTTTGACTGTGTTAGGGCTTAGAATTTTAAATAGTTACTGAAGTAAAATATTATTATTTTGCTATAACAAAATTATTTATTTTAGAAGTAATAAATACTTTTAAGGAATAAAAAAGATGACGGAACTTTTTGATATCATAGGTAAACCACACTAATTTTGCCGTTCCTTAGATAATAACAATTTATTCTAGCTAAACCGAACGTAGAATCTAGAAACCTAGAACAAGCTATATTACATAAAAGAATGAACGGACTTTTGGATCTACTGGGGATGGTAGAAATTAAGAGAGAAAAACGCCGCTCTTTTGGATCTAGGGTTTGCCTGGACCGGAAGTTTTTCAGTTGACCTCTCTTGATTGAATATGTGATGCATGTGAAAATATCAGAATGAAATTTGCAAACTTCCATAGTTCGCCCCAAAAAAAAAAATTTGCAAAAATTGTTTGACTTGACTTTAAATTATATACTTCCATAGTTCCATCACCATACAAGTCTGAATTTTTTTTAAAAACCATCACTAAATAATTAAAAGTTCATAAACCAACTTGATTACAATTTTTTTTTTATAAAAACCATCACCACCGAAGATGATCCTCGGTATGAATTTTTAAAACCGGTCATTATTTTCAGTATTGAATGCTACACAATGGTCATACATAGATAGACCCGTTCTAATTTAAAAGCATACCGAAGACCATTTTTAGTTTTCTTATTTGTCAATCCGAACTTGATATACGGTTTTTTTTTTTTGGCTTTTTGCCAAACCAAATATGATATTCGGTTTCCTACTTATACAAACCGAAATTCATATTCGGTTTCATTTGAAATCATTTTTTAAATCAAATTTGAAATATTTTTTAATTAATATTTAAAACTTTGGTACTTTGTATAGTCAATCAGCCAATCCAAAACTCATACCGAAAAAACAATTAATGTGCATGTGCATATTTGAGGTCTTTCTTACTTTCGTTTTTTTATTTAATATCCAATTCTATTATTTTTTTTATTTAATGGTGGCTGGTCTCTCACCAAATAATTTAATATCCAATTCTATTATGTTTTTTTAAAAACCATCACTAAATAATTAAAAGTTCAGAAACCAACTTGATTACAATTTTTTTTTTATAAAAACCATCACCACCGAAGATGATCCTCGGTATGAATTTTGAAAACCGGTCATTATTTCAGTATTGAATGCTACACAATGGTCATACATAGATAGACCCATTCTAATTTAAAAGCATACCGAAGATCATTTTCGGGTTTTTTATATGTCAAACCGAACTTGATATTCGGTTTTTTTTTTTCGGCTTTTTGTCAAACCAAAGATGATATTCGGTTTCCTACTTATACAAACCGAAATTCATATTCGGTTTCATTTGAAATCATTTTTTAAATCAAATTTGAAATATTTTTTAATTAATATTTAAAACTTTCGTACTTTGAATATTCAATCAGCCAATCCAAAGCTCATACCGAAAAAACGATTAATGTGCATTTGCATACTTGAGGTCTCTCTTACTTTCGTTTTTTTTTTTATTTAATATCCAATTCTATTATTTTTTTTATTTACTGGTGGCTGGTCTCTCACCAAATGAATATGATGTCTAGTTTCTAATTCTCTCAAACTGAGGATGGTTTTCGGTTTTTAATTCCACAAACCGAACATGAAGACCAGTTTTTTATATTCTGGATTTTCTGCGTCATCATAAGAAGGAAAGAGGTCAAAATGAGTTCAAATGGAGTCCGGTTTTCAAAATTCAATACCGAAAATTATTTTCGGTTGTGATGATTTTTGTAAAAAAAGTTCTTATTAAGTTGGTTTCAGAACTTTTGATGATTCAGTGATAATTTTTAAAAAAAATCCCAGATGGCTGGTTTATGCCACATGCACATGCACAACTGAAAAGTTGTTTCACAGAATCAGACATAATGGATATATCACATCAGTTGAAAGTCAAATAAGATATTTATATAGTTCCCATTTCTTGTGTGGTTCACATTTGGATGGTGTACACTGTACATAAAGCAAGGAAAAAGGAGAGCAGGTTGGGTCTGATGGGTTTCGGGACTGTCCGATCTGCTTTAAGATTCGTGCGCATGAATTTTAAAGCAGATCTGAAAGTTACGGGTGCGAATTTTAAAGCAGATCGGACGGTCATAAGACCCATCGAACTCACTTTGAGTCTGATAGGCATCGGACCCAAATTGACCTCAGGAAAAAGATAGTTAAATTTAAAGCTGGCGACAAGTAATGAACCACTGCACTCTTGCCTCAATAAGAGGAATAGACTGATTTTATCATGTAGATATCAGACAGGTCAGATATATAATAATTAGCATGAGACCAATAAAAAGGAAAGTGGAGAAGAACAAAATCACATTTAAGAAATGATAAGAAAAATTAAAATTTACCTTGTTGATAAATAAGTTGAGAGCGGATTTTGAGTTGCAAGTACTGGTGGAGTTGAACAGTAAGAGAAAAGGGGCTATAAAACCCCAAAGGAAGTGTTGAATTTTGCTCCAAAATAGGAGATAATGTTGTTGCAAAGTTGGCGCCATGAGAGAAATTACCACCTAGTGCATCCAAGTAGGCTTCCACATAAGGCAACCCCAGCTTTTCAGCTAATTAACACACCATAAAAAGAAAATTATCAAATTTCATATTAATGCGGCCAACTGAAAATGAGGAAATGTAAAATGATATATAACAAATTGAGCAGTTTATTGAAAGATAATGCATGTATATTGCGCTTTTTTAGTTTTAAAAGAAAAAAGATTGTGCAATCAATAACTAAATTGAAATTATTAATTTCTATTTGTAAATGAAAATAAATATATGTATATTGCTTTTCTAGACAACTTTAACCAGATACTAAAGAATATGAGACATGATCTCTTTTATTAACTAAAAAAATTATTATGTAACAAATATTGGCTTCTAACAAAAAGTACCAGCGATTGGGGATCCATTTTGAAATTGTTTGGTTACTAAATTTTGACTGGCCGGTACATAAGGTTCATATGATCATATCTCTTTACCACGTACCAGCCTTCCTTTTTCATCTTGTTTTCCCTATTTAATATTTTCCACCTTTCTCTTAACTAACACATATATATTTATATAATCATTAAGTTATCTATTACTACAACTTATGTCATAATAAAGCGTCAAAACCGCCATATTATTTGTCAAAAAGAGAAAAAGAAAGAGACCTATGAAGTCAATGAGGAGACGGCCATCGGCATATCGACCCGAAGGCGCCTTAAAGAAGGTCTCACCATTAGGTAAGCGGATGGGGTCAACTAAGGAGGTAGCAGACAAGCCGCCCGTGTCGGAATTCGAGTCACCAAAGTTGAAAATGGCAGGAAAATGGCATGGCAACTTTGTGTTGTAGGCTGAGACAATGAGAAGTCCTGGTAAGATTTGAAGTAGGAGGAGAACTCTGTGGAGTATCATTGGTTAATTGGAAATGGTTTTGTGTGCTCCTGTTTCTGGCGTTTATGTTATTAGTTAGTTAATTTGTAGAAGAGCTCTGGTATTGTATTCTATTTTTTTTGACCGTTTCTCACTTTGTTTTAAGTGGATTTTTAAGTTTGAAGCATAGGAAAAATATTTGAGATTTCCTAGTAAAATGGTGTTATATTATTGAGTTGACACATATTTATTAAGTATATATTGGTATATATCCTGATAGTGATAGGTCCAGAGTTAATACATTAGTTGCATTGATTTGTTAGAATTCAAACAATGCTGTTATTATGCCCCAAAACTTATAATTTGTTGTTTGCATAGTTGGCTACATTTCCATATAAAATATTTGCATTTAGATATTTCCTATTCAAACATTAAAAGTATATATATTTATCCATTAATACTTCACTATCTTTTCTATTTTCCCTTAAAACAATTAAGATTAACGAACTTTTATTTTAAAAATTCTGAAAGGACATATTTGTCCTTGCGTTGACATCAATAGGAGGATTTAAATTTCTCAACAGAATGCCTCCCTCTCCCCAACTTTTTCCTCTTCTCTTTAAAAATCAACCATTTAAATGCATGAGAATTTTATTTGATGACAAATGGATCTGTCCATTCTGAGCATACACTGGAGACAAGCTACTGGACTTGGAATCTTCCTCTTACCAGAATTGCTGAAACAACTCACTAACGCCTAACCAAGGCCGGTTCATGTATAGTCATATCTAGAGTTAGTTTCACCTTGCTTAGTTAATCTATAGTTAAATACAGCATTGCCTATATAAAGCAGATTCTATCTTCTCATCGAAATAATGAAAAACAATTACAATTACAGATGAATATCCTCTAGTATAAAGCAGATTCTATCTTCTCATTGTTTATAAATTTTGACAGAAATTTTTTCGGCTTTGAAGATTTAACCCTTGATATCTATTATTTCATAAATATTCTTCATCCCATTATTACAATTATGTGAGGAGCAATATTCCAAAATGAATTGGTTAAAAAGACAAAATTCAATTTAAAAATGAGAAAGAATATAGATGTTCCCGATTTAGAACGAGATGAAAAAAGTTGAATTCATGTATTAAATTTGAAAAAAAAAAAAAAATGTAGATGCGACAAAAATTGATCTTAATTACGTGTCAAAAAAAAGTGTTACAAGGTGATTCATTATTCCATAATTACATGTCCCGGAATAAAAGAAGAGAAGATCGACTTACCGTTATTTTAGAGCACATTATTATAACTATCTAATAATTAATATGTATGCATTAATTAAAATCAACCAACTTAATTTGAAGAACCCATTATGCATTATCATCCTTACAATAAATAATCAATGAAGGAATGCCATTTGAAATAAATAAATAAATACATTCCAAGGAGTTACATTGGTTGCTTCCCGTATGAGATACTCCAATCTCAAATCTCAATAGCCAATTCTCTTCATTTAATTAACCTCAAATTAATTTTCTTAAAATAACGACTTGCTTCCATAAAATTGTATACACATCGCTCGCATATATTTTCTTCTGCACCTCTGACCGTTACATTTATCATAAAAAAAGGAATATATATAGAATATAGATAGGCGTGCTATACCTTGCCATCTTCTTCTCTTCTATTAGGCATTTCAAACAATGCTTTCAAACTCTTCGTTAATGACGAAAAGTACAATAATTTGAAAAATAAAATGTCCAAATCATTGATAATGATTTCGATTATAATTATGTGATGTGCGTCCATATAAAAGTCAAACACAGCGTTGTTATTAACATTTTTAGGCGAAATTAATACTACTGTCAATATATACAATATCTTGTCAGGGTCAAGTATAAATGTTTCTGAATCTTTTAAATTTTCATAGGAGAAATTATATGTGTGTATACATATATTTGTGTACCAATATCTTGTCAGGGTGAAACCCTCTCCATTCATAAGCTAATTAAGGTTGATCCATGTTAGAACACCAGTAATTCATATAAACTGGTAAGAGTAGGCCTGGAATGAATTTAATTAATCTTATTAAAAGAAATTTGGAAGATTAATGGGTTGGAAATTAAGTTGATTTGTAACTTTTCAAGCATGTTTTATATGAAAAATCGATAGAATGTTCAAAATTGAACATCCAAAATTATTTCTCAGTCTACCATCTTTCAATCTCTATCAAAATTGAACATCTATATATAATTATATACTCAACTGGTAGCAGTTGAGGTGCTGTGTGACTTTGACATATTGGCTATCCTACTAACAAAGTCAAGTTCTTATCACTTTGTTTTTGGTAACTTAATAATTTAGTAATTTATCCCAACCAACTAACTTTGAATGGTGTATAGCTTATTTCAGGAAGAAACCTATTTAATCATTATTTACATATTAAAACCAGGAACGATACATTTGCATTTAGAGCCGCCAAAATTTTGAAACAAAAATAATTGGGTATTTGGTAACAGACAGGACACTGATGAAATAGAGCATTGAGTGGTTTTGAAAACTTACATCAATTTCACTCTGTTTTATTCGTGTTTGGGGATATAATAGAGAATAATTTTGTTTCAAATTTTTCATAAATGAAATCAGTCCTATTTTCCCTCTTTGATAAAAATCCTATTAATACTTGACAACCGCTATCAAAAATAAAAAAAAAGATATAAAAATCCTATTAAATTTCATTGAAATCCTATTTTCACAATTTGATTAAAATTAAATATTCTTTTTTTGGGTATAAATAAGGGAGTGGGAACAATTTGATGGACATCAGTTCAAATGCAGTTTGATATCCGGTTAGAGCCGTCTGATCCACATAAAGATTCTTGCACACTTAATCAGACAAAACTTAAAGTTATTCGCACAAATCTTAATACAGATCGGACGACTCTAACGTGATATCGGACCGTCCCCGATTTCATATATTAGAGATTCCTAACTTTGATCCGGTGCAGAACAGCAGAAAGAAATTTGTTACCTTCTGTACACATGGATTTGGTACAACTATTTGGTACAACTCTGTTTTTAGCAAAGATTTTTTTTGTGGAAATAAATCTGTTGTTATTCCAATAGAACATCAAGAATTTGTTATTCCAATCTCAACTGTTCAAATTTTTCTATGTGCGAATCTCATTGAAGAATGTTTTTATGCACAAACCACAACAAAGTTCAACGGTTGAGATCAGAATAACAGGTTCATGTTATTCCTTAGGAATAACAGCAGATTTATTTCCTTTTTTTTTTGTTGGGTTCAAAACACGAATTATATTTATACAGTTTAGCCCAATTTTGTAATTGTTCCAAACTAGGCCTGTTTATGATAAAATGTGTAGCATATTAATAGCCCAATTAGGCCCGAATCATCGAACAACAATTATTTTCTGTTCATTTCTCAACCTTAATTTATTATTTACTCGTCAAAACTCTAATACATTACTAATGTCCCCATCTCTCAATTTAATACATTTAAATAAATTACTATTATACCCATGTCTTCAAATGTAAATAACAAAAGGAAAAATCTTTACTTGATAAAATCATTTTCAATCCAATTTAGAGTTAAATAAGCAATTGACTGATGCATGACAACTGTGATTGTTTATACTTTGGACCAAGTTCTTTTTATTTCAAACTTTGCATGTTTCGTTTGAGTTGACGTCATCACAATTGATACTACAATTATTGCTAATTAAGAAGACAACAGTCATTTTCTTTTTTTAATCAATAATTTATATTTATAAAAATGAGAAATAGGGACATCAGTAAAGAATTTGAGTTTTAATGGGTATATAAAAAGTTTTATAATTTGAATGTATAAATATTTTATACTGATAATTGATGAAAATATCTAATTTTCTTAAATAAGAAAATAAACAAATAAAACAAACCAGGCAACACCATTATCCTCATTCCTCCCTAAGATAAGTGAATTCAGATCCTCTCTGGTACCGTATTAGAGAATCTTTTATAATTAGTGGATCTAGGACGTTCTTTTTAACTTGGCACGAATCTTCAAGCCCAATAATACTGCTCCTGCGCTAACTCAAATCTCAAAGTGTTTGAAAGTAAATCTCAAGCCGTAAAGTGAGGAGAATCTTTTACAGTACCAGAGAGGATACTTGTCCAAGATAAGTGACCAAAGACGAGGAAAAACAACGGAGTCGAGGCCTACAAAACACAGACAGCAAACATACAATATAGCCGTAGCCAAAAAATGCCGCGCATATCTGTAGTAACTAGTGTGCTATTTTGAACTAACTTGGTCAGGAGCGGAGGGAAGAAGAGGAAATGAGATCAATTGACTTCTTTTTTTATATTTATATATGATTTTTTTAATATAATTTAGAGTAAAATAGTATTGTATTATAAATTTAATTCTCATCTTTTATTGAAAATTTGGCTGCCCGTGAACCAAGTTCTAGCCTCTAGAAAGATTCTTTTTTTTAAATGAAATGAGCAGAGTGAATTTTACCAAAAAAAAAAAAAAACAACAACAACTCTACAGAAAATGGTTTAAGAATGAAAGCGGTGTCGTTTACAACGATGGTATATTTATGCCTCCACCGAACCAATAATATAAACGTAGAAAACAATATCGATGGGCAGAGCTGGTTTTTAAAAAAAAAAAAACACCCAGTGCTCCTTTTATTTGAACTTTTTTATTAAATTCTAATTAAAAAAAATCCTCTAGGAATGTCAATGGTTTTATATTATCCGTTTATCTAATTCATATCCGTGTTTGATAATATGACATGAATAATTTTTTTTTATTAACTTATCGAATATTTTATATCTGTTCTGTCGAAAGTAATTAATAAATATAAAATTATTTATGATAAAATTAATTTTTCCATCTATATAGTTTTTTGTTTAGTAATTATGACAATTTTGATTTATACAACATGTTATTTAATTAAAGATTCATATCTTTTTAATATAATGAAATAAAAATTATAATTTATTTTACATTTTATGATATTAGATATATGATGTGTTTAATATATGAGAAGGGGTCCAATTACATCATTTTATGATGACACATCTTAACATTATATGTTTATAAGTCATTTTTGCGATTCCAAAGTCCAAACTGTTGATCCGAACCGTTCAAAATGATCTCCATATTAAAATGTGTTTGGAGACCAAATTTTACATTTTTTGGAATTTTTTAATATTTATTAAGATGTGTAAAAAATTGTTGTTTTCAAATATTTCTGAACCATTGAAAAACAACGATTTTCAAAAATTCTAAATAAATAGTAAACAATTTCCAAAAAATATAAAATTGGTCTCCAAGCACATTTTAATATGGAGATCCTTTTGAATGGTTCAGATCAACATTTTGGACTTTGGAATCGCAAAAATGACTTATAAAAATATGATGTCAAAATGTGTCACCATAAAATGGTGTAATTGGATCACTCCTAGGGGTGCAAATGGATCGGATATTATACGTTCGGATCCGGATTTGTATCTGAAATTTTGTGGATTCGGATATTCGGATACGGATAGTTTGTGGATTCGGATGCGGATAGGGATAAGGATATGGTTTTGATTTTGAAAGCGGATACGGATTCGGATATGGATAATTATATGTATCTGCAGGGGAGGACCCACATAGTCACAGGAGCTATCGGTCTTGACTGACTTTGCCCCCCCTGAAATTTTTTTTGCCCCACTCTGGATGTTTGATTTGTAATTTGGATTAAATTGAGAGTTAAAATTGAAATAAATTTGTTGAATTTTAATTGGTAATTAGAATTATAAGTTAGAGCATCAGAAATTATAAGTCTTTGGAAAGTATAAGTTAAAATATTATTTTTTATCTAGTATCCGATTAGTTAATGAATTTAAATCTGATTAGCTATTTAAATCCGATTCAATATTTTTTTGCCTCTTGACGAAAATCTTGAATCCGCCCCTGCATATCCGCATGTTTTAATCTAACGGATATCCGTTAACCAGTAACTATTTTCTCTGAAGCCCACCCCTTCGAATTCTCTCAGTGAATATTGGAAAGCGCGTATTGAAAAAATAGAAAGTGTGCATTAATGACAAAAATAATAGTTGTATTTTATAATGACATAATAAATTTAACGTTAGAATAATTATTTTGTTGTCTGAATTATATTTGTATTTTATTATGTAATTTTTTTCGAATTAAAAAAATAATAGTTGAAAAATATGTTAATTTAATTGTAATGTATGAATTAGGTATCCGAATTATATTTGTATCCGTATTCGTATTCTTTATATCCGATCCGTATTTGTATCCGTTTAATATCCAATCCGCATTCATATTCGTTTAATATCCAATTTGTATCCGTATCCGAAAAATAAATACGGATATGGTTTTACCACTATGCGATCCGTATCCGATCCGTTTGCACCCCTAATCACTCCTCTTAATATATTTCTTTTTTTTGTTATATTTTTCAATTAAATAATAGAAGCTATCAATTTGTTTGATAATGATCTATTATTTGCATCGTTATGTGTTATGTGTTATATTAACGAATAAGAGTATGTTATGGGTAAGATTAAAATATAACATATAAATTGGGCCCTTAATGACTTAATTCTTCTGAGGCGCATATCGCTATAATTTAATTCTTTAATTTTTATTAAGATTTAAATTGGAGTCTCTATGAGAATCAGTCATTGGTCTAGTAACAAATGACAACATCTATATAAAAAGTCATAGATTCAAAATTCAGTAAAAAAATCTTTGTAAACATTCAATGAAAATTAGAAACCTAAACCTTTCTTTTTCTATCTATTTAAAAAAAAATGAGTCTCTACGACAGAAGATATGGATATATGTTAGAACTCGAAAACTTATTCTCAAATACATTTTGGACCCAAAAGTTTCATGTATTTAGATACAAACTTATAAAATTTAAAATATTAAATATATGAAACAAAACATATCAAACAAAAAACTCATTTAATAATAGAATATAAAAATTGTGAAGTAATAGTAATAAGTATTTATAGTGCTCAATAAGTTATATATTTTCTATTGCTGAATAAAATATTTTTCACTCAATAGAATATAAAAACGTCCCATTAGATTATAAATATTCTGCTACTGACAAAAATCAAAAGTTTATTGACACTGAATTATAATATATTTATTTCAGTCAGTCAATATATTAGAAATTTCAGCCACTCTATAATTAAAGTGTAATACTTTTCTTAAATTAAAGTTAAAATATATACTAGCCACAAGTAGTGGCCGGGGTTTACCTGAACTAATTGGAACCTGATTGGAACCCATAAGATAATCTTTTCCGTTAGTATTATCTCTAATGGATAAACTCCAATAAGTGGGGCCCCCTGCTCTAATGGAAACCATTAATATTTAATTAAGAGTTGAATTGAGTTTACTTGAAGCTTTGCTAATTGTTGTTGAAAATGAAATTTTATTTTTCCCCCTCGTTGAACCGTGTGCGTAAAAGTCAAAATAATGCCTAGTCTTTAATATATATAGGTGTGATCTTCTATGACCATGAACTCAGTGGCGTTATCTGTAATATAAATCAATGTCTGGATATTATTATTGAGCTTGTGATTTAATTTTTTTTTTTTTTCTATTTGCATCGTGCGCTTCTATTAATGCCCATATATAGTTTTGTCAAAAGGAAATTAATCAAATCTTTATAAATCAATTGATTCAATAATGACAACAAGATTTGTGTCTCATATATAGGACACATATACAGCATATCTGATGGCAATTAGTGGTATCATATATAATATGCACAGCACCACTATAAGGAGTATATGCGCAATTACATACGCTTACTTGAATGCTCTACCTCGATCTGCAACTTGTATTATACAAAACCTCTAGGTATTTCTATTTCCTAATTTTTCTGAAAAAAAAAATACAGTATGGATGGTGAATAGGGGTGTAAACGGATATGAATTATTCGTTCCGAATCCGATCCGTATCCACGTGGGATCCGAATTCGGATGATTCGGATTCGGATAATACCCGGATATGATTCGGATAATTTTCTAAATAGGCAGAACAGACCCGGATACGGATTCGGATAAATTTTCTAATCCAGAAACGGAGCGGATATCCGTATATATCCGCGAAGCATTTGGTTAGCCAAATCCGTTTGACTTTTATCCGGATAGATCCGCACAAATCAACAGCAACTTCGCTTGCAAGATATGGAGCTCAGTTGTATATAAGCATTCCAATCCCGTTTTAGTATTTGTTGTGGGATTAAAAGTTGTGCAGTCCGGACACAGCGTGAATTGAACTGCTTATTTAATGCTCTTATTAAATAATGATTTCTTTATAAAAATAAAAGGACGTGGTGAAATCATTTCCCGTGGGTAACACTCTAACAGCCAGGGTCAAGGTCCGATCAACCATCTTTTTTAATCTTTATATATAAAAAAATATTTTTTAGTGAGAATTGTTTGGGTATCCATTGATCATTGGATGTACATAAAGAAAATTGAATAATTATTTTTCTTATTTTTATTTTCTAATTTATTTTTTCATAATTTAGTTAAATGGTATCTTAAAGCTCTCGTATGACTCAATTATCCGACAATTATTCGAATCCGTATTCGTGAATTATCCGTTCTATATCCGTATCCGTTTAAGGTGGATTTGGTTCTGAATTTTGTCATCCGTTTACTATCCATATCCGTATTCGTATCCGCTCATTGAAATGTGGATATGGATATGGTTTTACCACTATCCGCTCCGTATTCGCTCCGTTTTCACCCCTAATGGTGAAGAACCTAATATTTATTATTTTCATATTAAATTTTATGCAAATAAGAAGCCAGTATGGACGGTGAAAGACCTCATTTTTTCTTACGGAAGAAAGACATAAATTCAATTTCCATAAAAGACGTTAGTGTCGGAACTAACGAAGCGCTTATTCCAAAATAGAAAATTGTTAAGCTTGTAAATGAAGTATTTGATTACTTATAATGAAATTAAGAAAATGATACAAGTTCAAAAGATCATAGCTATGTTGAACATTATGAAAACACAGAAATGAAGTGACTTTTAATCAGCTAATGTTAAAACAGTCAGATGTCTATATACAGAGGCGGAGATAGCTTAATAGAATAGGGGTCAATTGACCCTCATTTTTTTTTTTCAAAAACCGGTATTGTATTATGCTTTTGTTTTATACTTTATGGTAAAATGTTACATGTACAAGAAATTGATCGTCATATTTTTTGTAAAATTTTATATTATTGACCCCAATTCTTTTTAAAAAAAATTTACTTGTGTACAATTTGAAGGATCTAGCATTTTAGAACATTTTTTAATAAAAAAAACTCAAGAGTCACGAGACAATTTTTATTTTATGTTATCTATCTCTCTCTGACTCACCACTTATTAATTTTTTTTTTTTTTTTTTACTCCCATTCAGTCAAATCCTGCCTCTGCCCCTGTCTATATGCTACTAATAGTCTCTCTAATTTCATATTGGACAGGACACACAAGCAAGATACTAATAATCTCTCTAATTTCATATTGGACAGGACACACAAGCAAGAAGGTCAAAGAGGCAACAGTTGAGTGGCCGCCTGAAGTCATAGATGCAATTCCCTCGAGTATGTGGAACCTGAAAGATTCTCAACTGGTGGTGTCTCAGGGAGAAGGAGATACAAGGGCTAATTGATGCAGACTCGATCAGCATTAATTTTGTTTTAGAGATAACCTCAAGTGTGGCAAGTATTAGTTAATATAGTCATGTTGGCACCAATTGTCATGTTGTGTTGGTAGTTTTGTTGACATTTTGATACCAGGGTTATCAATTATGATGAATGATGTAAGAAGGTTAGAGTTAGCACCAGAGAGTGCTTAGCAATTAATAGGAAAAAATGTGCCGTGCCGTGACTAACACACCGTGACTTTGGTCTCGTGCCGTGTCATGCGTGACCAAGTTAATTTTTCACGTGCCGTGACCAAAATATTAAGAGGTGATCACGGCACGCGAATAGTCACGCTATGTGAGTTACGCTGTGCCTAAACGTGTCATGACCATACGTGACTCACACTATTTAATCATAATTTAAGTTAGTTTATTCAAGATTCACCATTAAATCAATATCTAATGGTCATAATTACATGTGACTCGCGTGACTACGTGTCGTGTCGTACCGTGACTAAATCTTTCACGTGTCGTACCGTGCCGTGTCAAAGTTTTAAAAAATGAGCACAGCACGCGAATAGTCACGGCACGGAATACGCGAGTCACGGTACGTAACTAACACGCGTATCGTGTCATTCTGTGCAGTAACCGTGCCGTTTTGTTTTGTGACAGAGCTGGTCTGTCGTGCTATTTTTCCCACTCTGGACATAACTATCATTTCTACCTCGCCTTTATCCAACCTGCTGCCAAATTACACAATTTGTTTTAGAACATATCTTATCGACAATTCAAATATATTATTTCTAACCCAATCCAATAATTTGGAAAATTGAACCAACTTGTTAAATTTTAGTTGTCACGTGACTTTTTTTTTTCGGGGGGCAAAAATTCAATTATTGTAATATTTGGATCCTATAACAACAAGATCCGATGATAGACTATCCGTTCGACCCGTTGCGAACAATAAGGCCCTGTTCGGATGACCATGGGATCATGGGAATTAACAGGATTTTCAGTCTATTGGGATGATATTCCTAACACATATTCGGTTGGCAAAATAGATTCCACTTATTCCTATTTTATTTCCTATATTAGTTCTCAATCCTTTGTTATTTGACGGAAAAAAAAAATTTGATCGGACTTCATTTTTTTTTTCCCAAGCTCTATTGATGATGTCTCTCCAATAAAAAAATATTATGTCAAGTCAAAAATATTTAGAACTATTTTAATCTAAATTAATTTTCTCTTTTGTGCAAATGTCCGAATATTTTTTTTTGCTATATATTTTATACATAAAAAATATAAAAAATATCAATAAATTAAGATTTTTTTACAATCTATCTTTTTGTAGAACATTTAATTATTTTTGGTATAATTTGTTTTGTACAACATTTAATTATTTTTTGTACAACGTTTAATTATTTTTTTACAATTTTTTAATTTTAAATATGTGAGAAATTTAAATAGAAATATTTATTTTTAAAATAAATTAAGATTTTTCACAACTGATCTCAAGGTACAACCGAGAATCTAGACATATCATTTTAGCACATATTTTAAATGCTTATTTGTTTGTAAATATTTGTATTTGTTATAAATGCTTATCAATATTTATATTTTATAAAATAATAATTATAAGTAATGTAATGTTATGTTATTATTTAATTTATAATAATAATAAATAAAAAAAATTGTATTATTTATTTAATCTACTTGTTTAATTGCATTATTTAATCTAGTTAATTAGTAATGTTATGTTATAAAATAATAATTAATAAGTAATGTGATGTTATGTTATTATTTAATTTATTTATTTAATTGTATTATTGATATTTTATTAATAAATAAAATTGTGTAATATCAAACATATAAAATATTTTAGAAAGAAAAATAGAATTTCCCATAATTAATCTCATTGTTCAACCGAACACTCATTCAACACATTCTCATAATTAATCCCATGCGTACCCGCATTCATGGGTTCCCGCTTTTTCAAAAGTGAATTCCCATTCTCGTCAAATCCCATCCCGTGTAATCCCGTGACATCCGAACAGGCCCTAAAAGAGCGGCCTACTGATCGGTAGTATCTCATGACAGCTAGGAGACAAGACATCAGCCACAGTGCGCGGACACAGTGTTGACGTGTCACGGGTTGGCTCGTAGCGGGTTTTTTACGGACGCGTGGCGTGTCTTGATTGGGTGCTTAGTCACGCGTGGTGGGGATGGGGTTTTGTCGCGTACTGTAGTAACGACAAGAGAGGTACTGTAGAACGGGTCCCGCTATCGGCTATAGCGTGGACCCCACCTTCGAATCAATGTTTACAGCCTTTCTTTAAATCATTTTTTGTTTCGCCTATTTGTTTTTGTTGGGCCGGAACAGTTTACTACAGCTGCAATTTTCTTGGTTGGGAAAAAAATATGCTTGGAGGTAGGGGTGTAAACAGTCGGATACGGATCGGATAGTGGCCTTACTGTATCCATATCCGTTATAATTTTTCGGATACAGATACGAATACGAATAGTCTCGGATACGGATACGGATCGGATATCAGACGGAAACGGATACGAATATGAATATAATTCGGATAATTAAAAATAAATTACTAATATACATTTTAATAAAGAATAACATCAAAATATAACTTCTTTCATTCATAAGTTAGATCTAATATTTTTCATAAGAAGTTCGTTGGTTACAAAACATATATAATGTTAATAAAATAATAGGCACTAGTCATGTCATATCGTTCATCAAAATATACTAACCTATGCTTAATATATTTTTTTAGGTCGGGTTTCATCTCTTACACTGGTAGTATCGGCATTAGCATAATTTGGAGCTGAATTAGGCTGAGAAGGTTGGGGCTGAGTAGGTTGGCTTGATGATGCCATTATGGATTATCACCTAAAAAACGCAAAATTTAGGCAAAAACAATATGAATAAGTCTATTCTATCAGAGGCCTTTAACGACATAGTATAATTTGTGTATTAGGGATCTGTTTAGTTTTTACCCATTGTTTTACGAGTAAGGCTACGGTGCTTTGCAAATTAAAGCACCCTCTTTACTTCGGACCACTTTTCAATTTGCAAGACTCAAACAACCGATCCGAACCGTTCAACATGTTCTAAATATTGAAATGTGCTTGGAGACCAAATTTTACATTTTTTGGAATTTTTTTACTATTTATTAAGCCACTTTGAAAATCGCTGATCAAGTGATCTAGAAAATTTTACTGTTTTTTACTGTTTACCGTCGGATCAGCGATTTTCAAAGTGGCTTAATAAATAGTAAAAAAATTCCAAAAAATGTAAAATTTGGTCTCCAAGCACATTTCAATATTTAGAACATGTTGAACGGTTCGGATCGGTTGTTTGAATTTTCAAAATTGAAAAAGTGGCCCGAAGTAAAGAGGAGGTTTTACTTTGCAAAGCACCATAGCCTTACTCTTGTTTTACTATCTAATAAGAGATGGAACTAAATAGCGTCTGTCAAGTTTCATCCCTCAACAATGTGTATAAAAGGCCAAAAATTGTCAGATTGAAAAAAAAAAAAAAAATGAAAATTTACATGAAAACCTAGAAACAAACTTCTCAGAGTACATGAAAAAATTAAGAGAAGGAAACTGAAATAGTACCTAGAGAGTCCGACGAGAGCAAAATAATTATTCAAGTAAAGAGATTTAGAAGTATCTTCAGAAAATTTGCGTGCGTGACTTTGAACAACAGCAAGTGAAAAATAATATCAAACAATGGAGATGGTTGTCGGTTGAGGCTTGTAGAGGAAGCCAAAATAAAATATATTATTTATCTAAGTTAGGCAGAGTAAGAAAAGTTGAACTAAAAATAAAAATATATTATTTATAGACTATTATAAGTCTAACATAGTAAGACCATATAGTCGTAATCTAATCGTATTGTTCAGTATCGCTGTATTTCTCTATCGGAGATCGGAGTGAAATTCGGATATCCGAATTAAATAAGTTGTCGAATACGGATAATTATCCGTATCCGGATCCGTATCGATTCAATATCCATAACCGTATCCGCATCCGTATCCGGTAAAAAATTATCCGAATCCGGAATTTTTTAGATTAGGATCCGGATGAATGCGGATAATATCCGATCCGTTTACACCCCTACTTGGAGGTACCTAAGATATAGAACAACATAATAAATTTAGTTATGTAAAAAAGTCATGCCATGATACAATACGATATGATATACGTACAATATAGAACAACATATAATTATGTGACGTACAAACACGACACGTGATCAAACATGACTCTGGGCAGTAGATGAACAGTTATGTTTGCTAACTTATCTCTTTGTTTCAGTTAAATAAAACGGGCAACTAAGCCTTAATTTTAATAAAAAAAAATGATACAAGCATAATGAAATAAAAGAAAGGCGGACATGCATGCTCAGCTAAAAAGTATATGCTATACATGTGTCTACCACAACAAGTATAAATACAACAAAACTCAATAAAGAAACAGTATGGTGTGAATGGCATGTACGTACCAAATAATTTAGGTATGGTCCACTATTTGTAATTTTAATTTCGTATATATATATGCATGTTTGCTTATCATGCATGCGCATATGTGTATATAATGTAAAGTGGGGATGTGATGACCCACAATGGCACAAATTGATAGAACGGACTCAGATACGCCTCCAACAACCTATTTCATACGGTAGTGACTAGTGGCCATTATTTCCCCATTGTCTTCTTTTGCTAGCAACCATAAAAAAGTTTTAGAACGTTATAAAAAAGAATGGAGTTTTTAATTTTTTTTGGTATGTTGTAGAAATGCCCTTGAATTCATTTATTTTGTTTAAGAAGGACATTTCTGCAATAAACATAATAATTAGAGAAAATTTCATGTATACCCTTCAAAAAGCTTCAAAATCATGTATTCTCTCTTCTAATATTTATAATATTATATTTACCTTCCTAAATTTAAAAAATTCACAATTTTACCTAATTTATTGTCTTTTTTATTAAAATCATTTTATGATTTGTTAAAAAATTGAAAAACATGTAGCACGTGTAAGAAAAAAATATTCAGTCTTCTAATTTGCCGATTTCTGAGAAAAAATGATTTATTTCTCTATTTGTGGGACATATACAGTGACATTTAGGCATATGTTTGTGGGTGAATCACAAGTAGGAAAATAAACCATCTGTCCTCACAAACTGGTCAATTAGAAGACTGAACATTTTTCTTACACATACTGCATTTTCTAAAAATTTTAATAAATGGTAATATGGAAACTTTATAAATTTAAAATGAGTTTTAATGGAAAAGACAATAATAAGTTGGATAATATGTGAGTTTTTGAAATTTAGATGGGTAAATATGATCTAGAAGGAGAAATACATATGTAATTTCAAGATTTTGAAGGGTACACATGAAATTCCCCTAATAATTATATATAAGTAGCAACGATCCTTGTGCTTTTGTCACTGAAACAAGAGAGATACCAGAGAGAGAAAGAGAGATGGGGGAGGAGATAAGAGAGGAATTTGAGTTGCAAGAAGTGGAAGATAGCTTGCATGGATCGGTCGGAAGTCGGTTATCTCTGTTTTCAAAGGAGTTTGGATTTGACAAAGAGGGTTCATGGGAGAATGAAAATAATGTACTGAAAGTTCCCAAAGGACGTTGGAACAGAGGGGTTATTATACTTATACATCCCAATGGAAGGTAATTAAATTAGGAATAGAATGTAAAGGACTAACTATGAAACATTGTGCCAAGTAACTCTTCTATGTCATGAGGTCCAGAAAAATAAGGTAAGATATATTTATCAGTCCGAAATGACATGCCTAATTACCTTGGTTTTGAAATGATTTTTTTTTTTTTGGTGAAAAACATGTCGAATAAATGATTGTTTAGTACTTAAATACAATTATTCTAACATTGGCAGAAACATGAAGCTCAGTTAGTTATGTATTAAGAGCATGAAAAGTAACTGAAGAACAGAGATACTCCAGATTTCTATTCTAGCAGTCAGGAGATTAGAGATATACATCTTTTACACACGTTTACAGCTGTTAACAAAACATAAATAAGCACCTCTATGCTATGTTGCTTTATAAAATATGAAGACGGAGCGCAGCCGTATTTTACATAAATATCTCCATTTTAAAAGTTCTAACAGTCGATTCAAACCGCTCAACATGTTATGTGATAACAATTCACAGTATACTTGGGCATAGCCAAATTTGCAAAACAAATTTGTTACAAGAAACTGCTGGAAGGAAATTGCATGCAAACCTGGCTCATTCTCTGAATATTCTATAGAATTCAGCATAAAAAAATCTGAATATGGTTACTGTAAAATTATCTTCCTCACTTCTGGTAGTATAGTTGTTATTTATCCTTCTTATTGACATTTTCAGGTAATAAACTTTTTCCTGAGTATAAAACAAGGATTAAAGAAACACTTAATTTGCCTTTGTTTGCTAAAAATACAGAAAGTATAAGGTGTGGATGAACGTAATGTTTCTGTGGTCCATATATTCCACCTTCTTCACACCTCTAGAATTCGGCTTCTTTCGAGGCTTACCGGAACAGCTGCTGCAACTTGAGTGTGTGCAACTCATTTTCCTGGTTGATGTTGTCCTGAAGTTTTTTGTTGCGTATAGAGATGCTCACACTTACAGGATGGTCTACGACAGGAAATGCATTGCGCTAAGGTGATACACATATACACACACTTATAATAATGATGAATATTTTGGTGTATACTAATTTTCACGAGTGCTTAAATTAAAAGGTACTTAAAGGGAAGCTTTGCACTTGACATTCTTGGTTGCATGCCTTGGGATGCCATGTATAAGGTAAATTAACAAATTAAAATAATATAATTTTATGACATTCAAATGTATAACTTGTATATATATATAGCAACTTATGAAACTTTAACAATTAGATGACAGGACGAATGGAAATAATTCGGTACTTCTTGTGGCTTCGCTTATACCGAGCTCGGAAAATCATGAAATTCTTTCAAAAAATGGAGAAGGATATACGTATAAATTACCTTTTTACGAGGATCGTGAAGCTAATTACGGTAGAATTGTACTGTACTCATACCGCTGCATGTATTTTCTACTACTTGGCAACAACAGTACCACCGGCGCAAGAGGGGTATACATGGATTGGAAGCCTCACTTTGGGAGATTTCAAGTATATTAATTTTAGAGAGATTGATTTCATGAGGCGGTATATAACATCTCTATATTTTTCCATTGTCACCATGGCTACCGTAGGTAAATATAAATAACTTCCTCTTGTTTACAAATAATTATTTTCACCAACCGGAAATATAACAGTATATAATTTAAATTGCAGGTTATGGTGACATACATGCGGTCAATACAAGAGAGATGGTGTTCATCATGATCTTTATATCATTTGACATGGTTTTGAGTGCATATTTAATAGGAAACATGACTGCAATAATTGTGAAAGGTTCGCAAACAGAGAGATTTAGAGATAAAATGACTGATCTGATCAAGTACATGAACCGAAATCAGCTCGGGAAGGAAATTAGATCACAAATAAAAGGCCATTTAAAATTGCAGTATGAAAGTAGCTGTGCTAAGCATAGCATGCTTGAGGATATACCGATTGCCATTCGATCTAAGGTATATAAAAAAATTGGCACCAGATTTTGTGCTCCTTGAGATAGACCAGTAAAATTACCAAGAAATATTCTTATTCTTCTTTTAACAGGTATCACAGACATTGTATATGGATGTGGTTCAAAAGGTGCCACTATTCAAAGGATGTTCAGAGGAGTTCCTAAATCAGCTTGTAAGATACAATATTGTTGCAAATTAAACTCCTAATTAAGTTTTCTTTCCCTTCCTTCTATATATTGCTCAAGGTTTGAAATATACAGGTGATAAAATTAAACGAGGAATTCTTTGTACCGGGAGAAGTAATTCTAGAGCAAGGGCATGTTGTTGATCAAATATATATCGTCTGTCATGGATTTCTGGTATGTTAATCGAGTTTAAACCCATATTACTATTCTATAAAAAAAAATATATGTTAAATTTTATTTACGTTTATGTTCAACTTACTTAAAAAATTATATAACTCCTATACCATTTATAGGAGGCAATACTAATTGGCAAAAGTGGGTTGGATGAACAAATCACAGAACTGGTACCATACAATGTATTTGGGGATGTGGCAGTGCTATGCAACATACCGCAACCATACACTGTCAGAGTTTCTGAAGTATGCCAGCTTTTGCGAATTGACAAACAGTCTTTTAACAGCATCCTGCAGTTGTACTTCAAGGATAGCCATCAGATATTGAGCAATCTCCTCAAGGTATAGTTCAATTTTTTTAATAATGATTTAAGATTATGACAAAGGAAATAAGAACATGCAAATAATCAAGACATTTTGGTGAATACTTAAATTGAAGGGGAAGGAAACTGACATAAGGATCAAGCAACTGGAGTCAGATATCACATATCTAATTGCAAAACAAGAAAGAGAACTAACTTTGACGGTAAACAATGCGGCATATCATGGAGACCTCCATCATTTGAAAGGGTTGATTAATGCCGGTGCTGATCCAAGCAAATCCGACTATGATGGTAGAACTGCCTTGGTTCGTCCATTTATCTTTACAAATCTTAAAATTTTCTAATAATTTGTGAAAATCACTTACCTTAGTTTTTCTTTTCACAAAGTAATTTTGATGTTTGATCTCCTTTTTTTTTAATTAGCACGTGGCGACATGCAAAGGATACGAAGAGATTGTCAAGTTCCTGATACAACGAGGCACAAATGTCAATTATGTCAATTGTGTAGGTATGAAAATGCCAATTAAAATAGTAAATTTTATCCTTTATATAGTAACAACACCAATTTAGAGCATAAACTCTTGGTTGCGCTAACAACCCACAAAAATCTTACTTGCTTAAGCGATACAGATAGTTTTGGAAATACACCATTGCTGGAAGCTGTGAAATTTGGTCATGACAGAATAGCCAAAATTCTCGTTGCAAATGGTGCAATTTTGACCTTAGAGCAGGCTGGGAATTACCTATGCAAGGTTGTCTCAGAGAGCAAGCTTGAAATGCTAAGAAGATTGCTTGAATTTGGGGTTGATCCCAATTCAAAAAATTATGACCTAAGAACACCCCTTCATGTTGCCGCAGCTGAGGGGTTGCATCTTGTTGCATCCGTACTGATAGAATTCGGGGCAGATGTTCTATCAAAAGATAGGTAAAACATTCTTTTTTCATTTTTTTTTTCTAATATTGCAAACTGGAAAAGGAGCTCAAAAGTTAACTGAATGTATCGTTTTTTTTAGGTGGGGAAATACTCCCTTGGATGAAGCAAAAAGGTGTGGTAGCAAACCACTGCTTGAAATTTTGGAGAAGGCTAGACAAGGACATCTTACTGTAACTAGAAAACATAAATAAGAATTACACAATCAGCAAACCAAAGTTCCTCAGAATTGCCACATTTCATAATTTCCTCCATAATCAATTTATTTAATGGACATTTGTTCTTATTTCTTGTTATTTCATCAAGTTTGTCAGCATATCCCATAATCAAAGTTCAATAACATGATTTTTTTTCGGCCAATTTCTGGCCATGACTGTGACAACAAAAGCTATAAATGAAACAGAAGCAACAATGGCCAACATACATCACAATTTCTCAATCCTAACCTGCCAACAAATATACAATGTAAAACAGAGACTATATAGTCAATCAAAATCCAATCTCAATTAGACCTGTCATCGTAAAAGTAAAGTGTTTCCTTCCATAAGGGCCTCCACAATAAATATTTGATTGTCACGAGTAACTGCAGTTGCATGTTCTAATTGGTAGTATATCTTCTTGTCTATTAAATAGTTGTACTTTACGTAACTAAAATGTCGCCAACTTGGCCACATCATAACAAGAAGGAAACTACACAACAGGAAAACCATTAAATTGAACACAAAAATAAAAGCATCGATCCATCATCAGCACAAGATAGCATTATACCAATATTAGACAACATTGTATTTTTTGTGAAGCTGCAGACTCATCCTTCAAAGTCAACTTAACTGAAAGAGAAAAAAGAAAATTATAAAGAGGGAAATAAAACATGAGACCTACCAACACACCTTTATTTCAAGGTCAAGCTCTAGCACGTTTAGTAGAGCATCCCGGGCATTTGTAGTGCTTGATGTGCTCTGCACGTGCAGGGGTGATACGCACACACTTTCCATGGAACCAGCGCTCACACGCATCACAGCAGATCCAGAACTCGTCAGTGCCGTAGTTGTCCCCGCAGGCCCCGCATAGAGTGCTCCCGGCTTGCCCCTCCTCTTCTCCCTCTTCTTCTTCTCCCCCTCCTGCTTCCCCTCTGTCCATATCCTCTTCATCTTCTTCCTCCTCATGTGTTGGAGGCGGGGCCCGTGGTGGTCCCTTTGTTGTGTTACCAGTTTTCGGAGCAGATCTGTTGACCTTGCTGCTACCATTAGAAGTTCTTTCCTTGTGGGTTTTTTTATGGTCTGTGCCGACTCCAGCCATTAGTTCATATATTGTTGGGAGCTCGTTTATCATGATGAAGAGCTTCTTCCTATAAAATAAACATCAATTTTACAAATTCTACCAAGGTTTTCATTTTAGAAAACAAAACAAACAAAATGGTAAGAGAAGGTCTAGACACTAAAATGAAACATTAAACTTAAACATAAAATCTGATGTGCAATAACAAACTAGAATGTAACGGCACTTCAAATGATTCTTTGCAAGGACACTCCAAATCCAGATAATTCTAATTGAACTCACATAAGTAGCAATATGCCAACAACAAACTGCTTCAGAATATAATATGAAATATCCCATAAATTATTGCAAGTGGCACCAATAATGTACTGGTAGTGTACTAATAGTGTATAATGATCAATACATGTACAACAATGTCAGTAGTACACATAGAACAACCTATACATGAGAATGTATTGACACCATAGCTGACTTGATCAATACAATCTCACTACCAGTATACTCAGATGCTATCAGCATAGTCAGGTACTGGTATATACAAAACCAAATATTCTAGTACTGATCATAGTCAAACGCACTACAACATTCTTTCATAGTTGATATGCTAAAATTATACTTCATACATTTGCTCAAACACCACTATGGTTTTGGTACAGTAGTCACAACGCAGGTACTTATACATTGTTCACGAGTCATGACACATGATACTTACAACACTACAGGTAAAGAAAATCCAAGAAAACTATTTTAATGAGCAACATATAACCTTTTCTTCTGATATTTTTCCAAGCTTTGCAACGTTACCTCTCTTTTCTTCTTAATTTGAACAGATACTAAAGCTAAAACAGCAAGTATTGTGTGTACCTTTTATAGCAAATGACAAAGGAAGTACCACATAGCACAACTTTCTACTTTCTAAATGAATTTGCAAACTACTTGTGCATTTTAGGCGTAATACATGATAATTCTTGTTTTAAAGTGGTTACAGTTGCTATATTATCATTTTGCAGGGTGCTAAATGTCATATTACCCATACAAATAATTAATACCTGGATTCCTTGTCAAAACCGGAACGGGCGCCAAAATAAAAAGAGACAGAAAGCAGCCATGCATCACTGTGAACTGCAACAAGTGCCAACCAATCGTTCCGTTTCATGCCATCACGTGCAAAATTTATGCCTAGTGCCGGCTCGGGCAGCTCGGGCGGGACCTCCTCAGCTGGCAGGTCCACCTGCCAATTCCCGTCTGGGCGC
This sequence comes from Carex parvula, assembly GCA_025461045.1. Lineage (NCBI taxonomy): Eukaryota > Viridiplantae > Streptophyta > Magnoliopsida > Poales > Cyperaceae > Carex > Carex parvula. The sequence continues at coordinate 9,247 of JAJGRW010000290.1, read as the reverse complement.
CCGTAAAGACACAAGTTGTCTTTCTCTGCAATTTCAGAGACAAACAGATTGAACAGAATTAGCAATAATTGCATAGCTGTTCGAGAGGAGAATAAGAAAGGGGACTTCTGACATGATATTTGATTTTGGGTACACATTTAAATTAAAAAAGAGGACTTCATATCAAATAACTTCCTTTTTTGTGTGTGTATGATTTGTGAGCAGGTGGAAACGAGAAGGCGTGTAATAACTAAATATAGTAGACAATACTCAAACAAACTACCTTATGAAAAAACAAAATGGAGAGTCGGCAAGTAATTTTTCGTCCTGAAAATATCTAATCTACTTGGGCGGATCCAGGATTTTCATCGGGGGGGGCAAAATAATATCGAATCGGGTTTAAACCCATTAACTAATTGGATACTCGATAAAAAACAATGCTTTAACTTATACTTTCAAATGCTCTGACTTGTAATTTCCGATGCTCTAGCTTATAATTCTAATTATCAATCATAATTCAAGAAAATTATTTTAATTTTAACCCTAAATTTAACCCGAATTACAAATCAAACATCCAGAAAGGGGCAAAAAAATTTTAAGGGGGGTGAAAGTCGGTCGAGACCGATAGATCTCCACTAAAACTCAAAATCCGGGAGGGGGGGCGCTGGTACAATATGGGTCTGCCCCTGTCTACTTCCCAATGCGCTCAACTCATGCAGTGGGGCATATGCTTATTTTTTGTTTTCACAGCAGTTATGCTAATGTTGCAACAAACCAAGGTTGTGGTTCCCTTCATCGGTCAGAATACCAGAAACTAACCAACTAAGCCACTTGAGTAGGTTTAGCCATGGTGGGAACCCGCTTATCCAAATAGATGAATTTTTGTGATAAGAGGTCCTGTTTGTGTCAATTGAGGCTGGAGATGGTATTGGCAAGTTCATGTCAGTGAGACAAATGTAACAGTTAGACATATTGAGTCGATGTGAGGCCAAAAGGTGGATTAATCTGATGAAATCTAGATGGTGGGGTCTCCTAGCGTGGTCAACTGAGGCCGGCTGGAGTTGTTTCAGCATGTTAGTGCATGGGAGACAAGCACAGGAATAGCAAATTGACTCGAGATATGATCTCGAGGACATTTATTGAGCAAACTCGGAGGTGGCATGGCACTAAAAGACATGGTCCAGGTTGACAACAGTTGCACCTTTTGTTGTGATTGCAGTCATTCAAACGGCCCCTTGCTTTATAGATTATTAAAATTATTATTGTGCCGAAGAAACAAGCCTTTGAAAAGTAGTTTTAGGCAATACTAAATTTGATGATTGAATAGTAAAGTAGTTGATATATAACTATATATCAGGAAGATTACTAATTAAAGTATGGTATCTTTTGACACACACACACACAAACACTGAGAGAGAGAAGTTGCTTAATATTATCCCAAATATAGTTACATTTTGTAAATTAGTAGAGCATGCACTAATGCCATGAAGTAATGAAAATGATGGAGTATAATTTCAGACAAGACAAAAGAAATTCCTAACTAAATTAGAAAATAGTTTAACATAATTGCAGCCTCCTTTATTTCTAATTGTACCATAACTGTTTTGAGAGGTGGACGAAAAATTATATCTAACAGGGTCAACAGAAATAAACAACATAAAGGTAAATAAAAGTCAAGGTTCTTTCTTGTTGTCGATTTCACAATCACACATAACCGAAAAAACATAGAAGAAGACAGATAAATTCAGATGAATTCAAATCACAGTTAATTAACAAAGAAAACAATGCACGATTTTGAAGTTCCTGGAATTAAAAAAAATTCGAAGATACTCAAAGAGTAGAACATAGATAAAACCCAAAGCGCCAAGCATTCCTACTCAACCCATTCAATTTTTGTTATAAAGAGAGGAAAAAAGATTCAGAATTTACCTGGATCGCATTCTTGGAAAAACTTCTCCACATCTGCACCGCCAAGAAGAAACACAAAGTACAAGACATAAGTCACCAAATCCAAAAATAAAGAGAACAATTACCACAAAAACACTAAGAAAAAGAGAGAGATTTACGAACCCGTAGTAAGGGCTTTTAGAATTCCAGTCCTTCGCGCTTTAAAATCCTTAAAGATATCCTCCGGCGATCCGCTGCCGTACCTCGAGCCACCTGCGTCCATCTCTAGACAGAGAGCTTCTCTCCGCCGAGTAAATTAGGGATTCTCTAGGGCTAATGCTAGTACTAGGGTTTTACGAAGTAAGCGAGTGGATGCACCAGCAATCCAGGAATTTAGGAGAGCGCTTTGAAAGAAGTAGAAAACGAGACTGGCAACGAAGGTTGAAGGGAGGAGTGGGAGATGGGTTTCTTATTTGTTTTTCTGTTTTGGGGGTTTATCTGCGGAGACCATTTACTCTGAGGTAACAGAATATATCTATTTACATATGGACCGTCCGATGAGAATCCGTGCCTATCCGGTCCTAGGTGGAATGCACAGGGATCCTTCAATATTCGTACGAATTATGATCGGACGATCTGGATCTAAAGAGAAATATTCTGTTACCTTAGTTGATATTAATTCTTATCTTCGTTCCTTTTCTTCTTTTGGTTTGGGTTGGATTTATTTCAAGATTGACCGGATAATAAGCGGCCGGTTAGTTAACTTAACTGGGTCCGATTTGGTTAGAGATGGCAATCAATTGTTGGGTTCAACTTGGGTCTGATCCAATATTTTAACAGCCACTGTCAAATCATTTCAAAAAAAAAAAAACAGAGCAATTTGAACATCATGCAGCGCACGCTCTACATTATCAGAACAGTGCTGCATATGGTTTGTGGAGCAAAGCTAAGTTGTGATGTACTTATCAAGAGAATTTGGTGAACACAACTTCAAAAGAATATTAGATTGCTTCAAATGGAGAATCTAAACTGTTGAAATTTATGTACTTTATAAGTGATGCATTACATGCTAAATTTTAAAATTTTCGAATTTATTTGCTACAAGATCAAGCGGTCAAAGAAATGATGAAAAATGAATATATAAAATAACTTATAAAACAATTTATAAAATAACATTATTAAGTCGTATCAAGGTTTGAGTTGTCCAGCTTTAAATTATTTTTGAGTTTCGAATTGAGCCGAATTTTGGTAGGTCAAGTTCGACCATTTCGAGTTCCGTTGTTTTTTAATGTTGATATTTGAGTAATTCGGATATGCGTTGGACTATATCTTTCATCTTCGAACCGTCTCTGTGTTTTGGATCGTTTTGGTTAGAGCTGTATATCGAATCTGATTATATCGGGTTGGAAAAAATTTCAAGTCCGGCTCATAAACCCGTCAAATTAATCTAATTTTTTCATGCGAGTTTTGCGGGGATTAAACGGGTTAAACGGGTTGAAGTTTTAATTAACCGCTTTAGCATAGATTTTTTGTTATTTTAGTTTTATATTAATACGAATTAATAATGTTACAACAATAAAAAAAATATAAATGCTAAATATGCAACAATAGTTGAGCATTGATAAAATGGATAGCACTGACTGAAATTTTAATAAAACTTAGTATTATAGACTATATAACAACTTATAATATTCATAAATAAAAATAATGTGATAGCAATGACTGAATATTTTAAGTTCAACTTTTACTCTGCGTCTCTCATTCTCTTCAAAAAATTGAATTTTAGGAAGAACTTGTGCCTAAACAAACAATATATTTGTCATTGAATAATCGTTTTATTGAGTTTATTAATAATTAAAAATGTAATATTTACAAAATACTTTATACCATTAAAAACGGATTGCTCAGATTAAGGCGGATTTTTAAGATCAAATTTACAAATTCAATTCGAACTAACAAATTAAATAAAGTTCAAATTTGTATCCAAATTAGTCACATACAGAGGCAGATGTATATTGTAACAATGGGGTCAATTGACTCCTATTTTTTTTAAAATATATTTTGTATAATTTTATATAAAATTTAGATTAAAATATCGTAATAACTCATATTTATTTACCTTCATAATTTGAAAGTCTGCTCAGTCTACGTACAATTCTAGTTTTGATTCAGCTCAAATTTGATTTTTTTATAGGAGAAACAACTAATCACAGCTTTACGAGGTACATCTATTTCACATGTATGACATTGCAAAGAAAAGGAAGCATTTTGAATCTCATTACCCAATCGAGTGCTTACGCTACGTAGGAAGTTAATAGAGTTACCGCCGCATGCATACTTTCACAAAAAACTGATAAACAAGCGAGAATTTGATCGGACGGTAGAGGAGCTTCCTGCTGTCCAGAAGATTGCGATCAACAGCCTAGTTTACACGCAGGGGCCCGCCATGTGCAGTGCCACTTATTATCTCCTCTTATCCATTGCCACATTACGAATTTGTGTCACCGGAGATGGTTGTGATGCGCCGAGTTCATCGGGTTTCTATGCATTTACAAATTTAGGGGTTCTAATTTGATTAATTAGTTATGGACATGATATAATAACATAGTGATACATAGTTAAGAAGAACATTATCTTTATTTATTGCAATTGCACTTTAAATTTAAATCTCTCTTATATTCAAGAAAAAATTAGTTTATTGTCCAAAAAACTTTGGACAAATTTTATTCAATGCAGGATTCAAATCGTTGTATATGCGTTGATATTCGAATTTTTTTTAAAACCATAAATAAAAAAAATTTATCAAATCAACTTGACTAGTTTTGTTTTTACAAAAACCATAAGAGTTGAAATGACATTTTGGTCCGAACTTTTTTTTTCTGTACCGAATTATCATTTCGGCCCGTGGTAGTTTCATAAGTTTTCAGCTCACAGCCACACGATTTTTCTCCAAAATCTGTGAAACTACTTCGGGCCGAAATTACAATTCGGTGCGTAAAAACAAAAAAAAATTCGGACCGAAATGCCATTTTAATTCTTATGGTTTTTGTAAAAACGAAACCAACCAAGTTAGTCTGGTAAAAAATATTATTTATTTATGGTTTCTAAAAAAGTTTCTTGATATTCATACGTACCAATTAGAATTTTATAAATTAAAATTTAAACAACTTTGTGAACTTAAACAGTCTGGGTCAATTTTGACACCTATTAGATAATTTCGATCCGATTTTAATTAATAATTTTTCCAAAACTTTTATTTTAACAAAAAAAAACCCACCCGTTTAAGAATTCAACGTCTTTATTATTTTAGACGAGAACGGAGTAGGTCCAATGCCCATCGGACCTACTTTAGGTTCAATGAGTATGATAACTGTCCAATTTAATTTAAGATTGTGTGCACGAAAATTAAATTAGACACGCACAAAGTTTAAAATATTCCTCACGAATCTTAAAACAAATTTACGGTGATTAAACTCATCAAACTAAAGTAGGTCCGATGCCCATCGGACGCTTTCAAGTGACTTTAGACTCGTTGCATTACATTCATGTGCGCTCCACAACGACCTCGGGTCTCGGGATCAATATTTATTTAGAACAATTAGAAAAAGGAAAGAGACAAACAAGGCCATAAATCCGTAAATTGGTATTTGAGTATTTGACAAACTGGCAGTGACAATAATTTTTCAAGCTGGCAGTGACAATACAAAAATAAGGATATATTTGCGAAGAATTTCTAGCTACAAATTTATTTTTATTTGTAATAATTTTTCAGATTTTGTTGAAGAAGCTGGTTTTAGATTATTCTTTCATAAAAAACAAAAAATAAATATAATTGAGCACATATATTTTTGTTAATCCAGAGGTATATATATATAGTGCGGCCGCCCCCCTTCCCCGTCCCTATTTCTCAATGGCAATATATAGGTTTTAGATTATTCTGACTTTATAAATCAATAACAATACTAGATGTAAAAACGAGAGCCAATTTCTTAGAAAATAATATCAATCATATTTAACACAACCATTTCATGCATAAAAAAAAAAACATAACAGAAGTTATATCACCCAAATAAGAAGTCCAAAAAAAGTGGAAAATGGCTATTCCGGTTAAACATCAAATATTCTAATTAACTTGAGCAGTATCGATAAGTTATAATTTATACATGCTGAAATGATATTCAAGCATTAAATATCCAAGAAAAAAATTCCCTTGTCAAAACTATTTGTAATTGTGGTTAAACATCTAGCTAGAAATTTATTTTTATTTGTAATAATTTTTCAGATTTTGTCGAAGAAGAAGCTGTTTTTTCTTTCATACAAAAATACCAACAAAAAATAAATATAATTGAGTATGCTAACTTTATAATGGCAATATATAGGTTTTAGATTATGCAAAAATTGCATAATCTAAAATTGCATGTCAAACTTTATAGGAAATGAAATATATTGTTCATTGATATGCAAAATTTTGTTTGCAACAACTTACAAGCCATTGCTATTCATATTGGATTGAATCAAAACCAAACACAAAGTCCAATTAACTTTAATTATATGTCATAACCAACCAGTTCAATGGTAAATGAGAATTTATTATCATAATTAAGCTAATCTTTAGAAATGCGGATTAACTGAAAGCTATTATTATTTGTATTTAAAACTGATCAGGGTGGAGAAGGAGAGCCCCCGGTCTCAAATAATTGAAGCGTCAAATGTTGAGCTATCTACATGCGAACGTGTCATGAGGATTTGTAGCGTGCTTCTAATTGCGATAACTCTCGCACTTATTCCATTTTTAGATAAATTGATACATGATAACTTAAAAAATGGATCGGTTCTGTTGTGGGTGATTCCTCCATATGTTGCTATGCTTGTGGTTGTTGTGGTCATCACAAATGTTGTTTGGCGAAAAGAGAATCCTTTATTCGTTTATTTGATGGGGAGCTGCCTTTTCGTCGCAGCATTTGTTATATATTTTATTATACCGAGTTTTTCAAAAAAATTCATGGTGATGTGGATAGTAATACTCCTTGTTCCCATCCCTGTTACTGTATTTTTCATCATATGCGCATGTGCAGGAGTGGATCTAATGTGAATTCTAAAGGGGTAAGCCACTCCATAATTCTTATATATTTTCTTATATTTATATTAAAATTTAATTGATATTTTTTTAAGTATTTATATAGTTTTTATATGTTTGCTTGTAGTTTAGTTTTTATAGTTGCTCCTTGTGGTTGTGTTGTGCAAGAAATTGGGTTCAAATTTCATATTGTTGTAGTACATGAGCAACACTTTGCTATACTTTTTCTTATTTTGTCTATTGAGAAATGAATTAGTAACGAGACATATTACAATATTGTTAGCAATAATGATGAACATATTTTTCTCTATCCAACAATAAATACATGATATATTCTTCTAATTAAATACTCTCAAATTTCTCGTGGCTTATGAGGAAAGAATTTAGGTTTTAACCAGCTATATATAATTGATAATTTACTAGTTCCTCAGAAACAATTATATAATTTTTTCTTTAGTTCATTAGGTTCGCACATTTACACGATTCCTATATTCTGTGTCACCAAAAAATCTATAAAATTTTATAATTGGAAGTAAAACTGGTGGGCACATCACCAGCATGATTAAAAAATGGAGAAATTGGTTCCATGCTACTCTAAAATGGTGAATTTAGAAAAATGCCACCCCAAAGTTTGAAGTTAGAAAAATGCCATTACAAATCTCATTTATTAAGAAAAATGCCACCAATTCTATATTAATGTTTAATTTTGAATTAACAGTTTATAAATTAAATAAAATGACCGAAATAACCTTGGACTCCTCCATATCAAAGTAACGTGAATCAAATTGAATTGAAATAGGTTTGCTCGCCTCCTCTCCGTGGCACTTACCAGTACCATCTTACCTTCGTTCATAAGAGAACTATTTTATACTCCAATAATTTTTGATGCAATTAATATCATTACTCGAAGGCCTTCGAGTAAAATTATGTGCTAACCTATTGTAACAGTACCATCACAGCAATCTCAAAAACGAAATTGATGCAACTGGTACAATATACTGGTACACTGGTACTCAGCAGCCTATAACAACTAGGTTGTCCTACTCCTTAGCAAATTGCATCAAATCAATTGTCTCTCGGCGGTGGACGAAATCGATTGCGTAGAGTTCCCACTGCTGGATTGATGACGATGCATGCTGAATGGAAGAGATGGATTGACAATTTTAGAGAATAGATAGATCGGCGATTTCAGAGAAGAGAGGGATCGGCAAAGGGAAGGAGGAATTGGCGATTGTAAGAGGCAGAGAGGGATCGGCGAGAGAAGAGGCAGAGAGGGAACGGCGAGAGGCAGAGAGGAGTTGATAGATCGGCGATCGATCCCCTTTCTCGTGTGAAAGAGAAGAGAGGAGGCAGGGATCGGCTATGGCCTCTAATGTGTATTCATTTTACCTGAGGGGTATTTTTGGAAATACAGAAATACATATTTGAAAACAGAATTTTTTAGATTATTTTTAATCAAGAATGGCAAAATTAAGATTTAATCAAGTTTGTAATGGCATTTTTCTAACTTCAAACTTTGGAGTGGTATTTTTCTAAATTCAGTATTTTGAAGTGGCATGAAACCAATTTCCCCTTTAAAAATATATTTTCATGAACTTTTTTACCTTTTCGATTCTATTCCTAATTCATCATTTGCAGAAAAGTATTAGTCGGACTGGCAAAACCACAATTTTTTTTGTCTACTCATTTCTGAAAATAAACTGTAATATTTTTTTTTTACATTTTTACGAAGAAAGAAAGAGAAAATAAAATAAAAACAAAAAAATTACCTCATCTGCTCTTTAATTTATGTATGTTTTCTTAATATGAGTTAAAATATGATTTAATAAAAGAAATTAAATATATGAGTCTCCAAATAGGAATACATATACATATATGAGGAGGACTGGAGGGTTCAAATGCCTTCATTTTGAAAATGTTAATTACTCAAAATTTAAATCATAAACATTAAAATAAACCGTTAGATGTGATCTCTGTCATTTTCTCCATGTGCTCATAAAAAACTATCACATTTCGATTTTGCTTTTATGTGAATCAATAAGTTGAAAAATCAACATCTAGAAATTATCCACATTAGTACATTTTTACAAGCTCTTGATGACAACCAAAGCAAAGTTGAAATGTCATAATATTTTTACACGTGCATAAATAAAATGATGTAGATCACATCAAACAATTTTATTTTGACTTTTAAATTTTAAATTTTAAGTTATTAAAGTTTTTAAAAATGAACATATGATGGAGGCACAAAAAATTGAGGCATTTGAATCCTCTTCTACATATATAGATTACAAAACATTGGCA
>JAJGRW010000289.1:64394-122105 GCA_025461045.1 Carex parvula | reverse complement strand
ATTTATACCCATCTTAATAAATAGTAAAAAAATTCAAAAAAATATAAAATTTGATCTGCAAGTACATTTTATTTAGATGATCATGTTAACGGTTTGGATCGACGATTTGGACTTTGAAATGAAAAAAATGAATGTTGTAACTTTGTTGTAACTCAAATTTGTTGTAAGTGGATCCCTCCTCTATATATATATATATATATATATATATAATATATATATATGAGGGTTCAAATGCCTCCATTTTTTGTGCCTCCATTTTTTAAAACTTTAATAACTCAAAATTTAAAACTTAAAATTTAAAATAAAACCGTTGGATATAAACTACATCATTTTATATGCACGTGTGTAAAAACTTATGGCATTTCAACTTTGTTTTGGTTGTCATCTTGAGCTTGTAAAAATGTATACTAATATGGATAATTTCTAGACGTTGATTTTTCAACTTATTGATTCACACAAAAGCAAAATTGATATGTGATAATTTTTTATGAGCACGTAGAGAAAATAACATAGATCGCATCTAACTGTTTTATTTTGATGTTTAAGTTTTAAACTTTGAGTTATTAAAGTTTTTAAAAATTGAGGCACGATGGAGCACAAAAAATAAAGGCAAGTCCGAAACCCCTCCCGTGTATATATATATATTTTAAATAGAAAAGTGCAATCAGGAATGCAAATGCAGAAAGGATAGAATATTGCCCCCCCCTGGCCCTACCTGTTCCCTTTCCTGTATGGGGACACGAGTGAGAGAGAAGAACAAAAGCAAGGCATATGTGCATTGAACGCATATCAAGGGCACAGTCTTTAAAAGGAGAATATCTTCGTGATGAGTAGGTCCCCGGGGAGGAGAGAGCTCTTTGCACGCTGCCCGATCTGCATTTTGAACCTTTGATTGGAACCTCTTATTACATGTATATCCCTGGAGAACGGAGTAGGTCTGATGGGCATGGCCGTCCGATCAAATTTAAGATTTGTTCACACGTAAATTGAAACAGATACGCACGAAGTTTAAAGCGTTCTGCACGAATCTTAAAGAAAATCGATGGTGATTAAACCTATTGAACCAGAGTAGGTCAGATGCCCATTGGACCAACTCTCAAGTGATATCCCTGATGTGATGTTACTTCTCAAAGGAGATTTCCAAATTTTCAAAATCCTTTGTCAGATTTTATTTTATGATTTCTATCATAGAAAAAAAAGGATTCAGGAGTTATTCGATTTTTCATTTTTTTTTTTTAATTTAGCAAACTTTTACGAATTATCAACAAATTATTCCTGAAGTACTTGCATAAATTCATTTTGTTCTAAAAACTTTAGTATTTTTAATATTTTGTATACTTTCTAAGAAAACTAATTAATTTATTATTATATATGAGTTTTATTCGAATTACTAATTTTTAACCTCGTTCGAACTGTTTCTGAATTAAGAAAATCAATTTGCTACAATGATTGCTCTAGCCACTTGTTGACCGCACATGGTCACGCAGCTTAGGACCACGGAGAATCAGAGTTTCAAAAGTCGTACTGTGGAAAATTCTATTAGTTTTTTTTTTTTTTTAAAAGGAAAAATTCTAATAGTTACTTCCTCAAAAAGCAGGAACTATAGTTGTTCAATTTGTATATCATATTTAATTTCAATGAAACTCTACTGTTGATTTTAACACCCGGACCTACAAAATATATCACCATTAAGATGAGCAGGAATAAAGCTCTCCGGCAATTCAAACTTGTACCAAGTTCGTCAATGTCAGAGTTAGGGGTATCAACTAGAGCTGTCAATAAACGGATTCTCGGATTCTAGTCTAATTTAAATGTAAATTCATTAAAATTATACAAGATTCAAATAGGAATTTAAATATATTTAAGAATATGAGAATTTAATGAGAATTCATATATATTATAATAGCAAATTTTAGTTTGAATGCTTTAGTTAAAATGTTTAAAATTATAAGATACAGATTTAACACAAGTGCATATAATTAATTAACATCATTCAACTCCAAAATCTATTGAATCGACTTCAAATAGTGAATCTAAACCGTTTAAACCGATCTACTTCATTAGCTGTGCATTTACATGCAAAATTTATAATTTTCTGAATTTATTTAGTATCAAGTCAAACAGTTAAATGTGAGAGTTTTTAAGTTAAATTTAATACATTTATTTTTCAATATTTTTTACCGCTTGACTTGAAACTAACATAACTCAAAAAAATAAAAAAAAATTATATGTAAATACATCACTCATAATGTAAATCGGTTTAAACAGTTTGAATTAGTTATTTGAAATTTATTCAATAAATTTTAAAGTTAGTATATACTAGTCAGATTCTTCAATATAATCATTCTCAAAAATAGAAAAGTACCCACGGCAAAACAAAATTATGCAATTAGAATTGTTACTTGTTAGTAGGCTCCATTAGAATGGGCTTAATTCAAGCATGCCTACCTAGGCGCACTACAGTCCAATACAAGCCCAAATATTTACTATCATTAGAACTTAGAAATCTCCAAGTATCCTAAAATATTCATTCCCATCTTCTAGGCCATGTCCCAAATTGAGAAATTAAGAACCACTAGACTAGACTGGCAATCCTTTGAATTGGAGCTGCTCAATCGACTTGGAACAGAGCTTCTCTCTTTGACTCTCTGTACACAACAACTAGCACGGGAAATGACATCATTGTTCATTCCCAAAGAGAGCCCCAATTCTCACATCTCGTTTCAACCGATTTTGTACTGTAAGTTTTGTTTCTCACAATTGGCATGACTATAGGATTTTGCGACATTACTTAATTAGTGTTAAACTGCCAGTTAGTGATGAAAGGTTCGGGTTGGCTGTTTCAGATTGGTCGGCCTAGGTTGGAATTTTGGATAAGATGAAAATGCTCACCAAAGGGAAAACGATAAAATGAAAAACAATCATGGATCTTAGTACCTGATACTGGTAATGGGATGACACAGGTAACTAAAAGCAGTCTATTTGATACCAGTCACGCTGGAACAGTTCTGTACTCATGTATTATACTGACTTGCTACATTTTTCTAAAATATTGTGCGACATTTTTCTTTTTCTTTTTTCTGGAAACTATCAATGTGGACTAGTTATGTTACTGATACACAGCTTATGTCCTCATATTACATTCTATAAGATGGAATACTGATGGATCAAAGAATGCTGATACAAAGATATAGAAGAACAATCCAAAGGAGAACTGATAATATGAAGTTGAATTAGAATGTTGCTACACCATAAATGTAATTAGAGATTACAAGAAAGGAAAAAATGAGAATAGCAATTCTGAGATGGCCAACCACTGAAGGATTATATACAAGTAATAAATAGCAAGAGAAGTAAGTAACTGACAATCATAACCTTGCTGAGAGGACATATATGTAGCATTCTTTTTCTCTTAAATCTTGTTAAACATTAGAAAAAAAAAATATTTAGGGCAAACAAAAAGTTCTACAATAATTACACGAAGGTCTTTTAAATGTTTGTTTTTCTTTAAAAAAAAATGCCTTCAACCTATTCTTTGATTAGTGCAAGAGCCTCGACAAGTACTGGTTCAAACCGAGTCACATTAAGTCTTACATTTTGTTCATACCAATAGTACTTCATTCTATCCGCAAAACCTCTTGCATTTACTGAATCTGGGTCTTTAATGACAGCGTGGTCCCACCCATACTTCTCAAGCAAAGAGCTTTCTTCGGGAATTATGGTATAGTCTATTTTTCTGAGCTTCATCTGCAATGCTTGTGATCCATAGTACCAAAAGGCAAAGTTATCGATGTGGCCATATGGTATTATTTGGATCATGATTGCATTTGTTCTGAGGAAAAAGAAGTTTGTTAAGGCTGCCCCGTGCACTCCCATCAGCACATCACAGGAGTCAACTAGCTTAGAGAACTCGGTTAGGTTGGCATTTTTCTTGGGCTCTACCAGCACAAGCTGTCAAGGAGTAATAGTTAATATTATAAGATAACATAAGTATGAATGCAAAAAAAAAAAAAAAAAAAAAAATTAAGAGAGGTGTTATGAATTAAATGAATTAAATTGAAATAAAAGAAATTAGTATTGTACCTCAAAGCCGTTTTTCGTGACCACCTCTTTAACCTCCTCTTCATTAAGAAATTTTCTAGTCCCAGCCCTCAAAACAAGCATCAACCTCGGCTTCTTGTCTGGCCGGGGATCCACTTTGTATGGTATATCTACCCAGAAAGGCGGTAAGGAATAGATTTCTCGCATATACATTCTGAACCTAAATAAATCAAACCTATCAAATGCTCTGTCAGCATGGATTCCAAGATCCCCATGGTTCAAGAGACCAACTGTCGCACGGCTGTAACAACGGACCTCCTTGTCATTGTCTAAATTTACTATATCATAATGTGAAAGATCCTTTAGTATCAAACTATACTTTTCCACAAACCATGGAAAATAGTCTCTAATCACACACTGGACTTCTCCGTTGAGATGCTTTGAAGCAAGGAAGAGAGGGACTATTATATCGCTGAAATCATGCCAGATGTTTCCAACTAAACCACCTAGAGAAAACACCATGGCTGGAACATTGCTTTTGATGGTACAGGCAGGTGCATCTTGCGAGGTGTGGAGATGTTTAACTGTAACGTTCTTGGTACGTATTATTCTACGTGATTGAGGGGTGAAATTCCACTCTTGTTTATCTGGGAAATATGTCCTTGGTGGAGGTACAAGATATACGGTGGTGATGTTTCCATCAATTCGCACATCACCAGTCATGTTGCAAAGGTTGCTTCGGGAATCTGAGAAAATACATATGGGTGCGGTTTGTATAACCTCTTGGACCTTTTCTCTAGACGCCCCATCTTCAATAAAAAAGAGATTTTGTTAGTTAAGGTACTTGTTTATTTCATTTTCTTTTACATCTCTTTATTACTGGTTAAGGACTTATGGTTTGTGTGGTATGTTGCTGTAGTGCAAGATGTGACAGAATTTTTGGCGGTATGTACCATGATTAAGGATGCAATAACATGTAAGGGTAATTATAAATTCACCATAATATTAGTAACCAACCGTATCATAAATATTGTTAAAATTTTACGATGTGCACCCAATCATATCATAAAACATGAAGGTCTAATCTGATACATAAACCATCCTAACCTGATGACTAAACCCATTGCAGCCTGACATCAGGCTCTTCCAAACTGACATTGATAAACTAATAAAACAACAAAGGACCATAATCAGGTGCAACTGTAAATCAAATTATTTCAGAACTTAAAATCCAAAATCAAAGACAAATTGGTCAAGTTAGTCCACCAAAAATCTAAATTATGATCCTTCTGAATTCAATCCTGAATGATCCAGGACATGCAATCGGTCAAACATTCAAACATGAAATTACCCAAACCCAAATATACTCATGGACAAATTATTAGAGAACTTCTGTGGAAATATATGTATAAAATAAAATTTGCAAATCTACCTGGTGTGCTGCTATTAGTCGTGTTCTTCGTAGTACCAGTATGGGTTACAATTGTAGTAATGTTGTGGCTTTTGTCTGGCAATTTCTTGTCAACCCCTAAAAAAAATAGTTAGAGATTTTTGTGTAATTAATTTCTTCAAATGAAATAGTTGATATAATAAAGTTAAGGAACAGAAGGTCAAAAAAAAAAAAGGAAAAATCAAAACTATAGAAAACACCTTGTGCCGCATTTGCTGTGTCCTGCATGCTGGTTTTCGTGGTAGTAGTTTTGGCAGCAGTTATATTAACATGGTGCGAAATATGATCATCTATCTTACTCCCTAGCAAGCATAACAATCAAATTTGAGTACGTAAAAAATTTATACCAGTAAGGCTTTTTAGAGAAGCGAGTGTTAGTGGTAAGATGATAATTGATAATAAACACAAGAAATGGTTTTGACAATTGAGTAACTATTGTACATTCATTAGTAATATTTGTGGGGCTTCTAATTGATATTTATATTGTCAAAAATTATGTCCAATTAAAATTATAATAAATAAATTGTCGATGTGTGGTAGTAATATTTTAAATATGGTTATGTTATTTTTGGTGTCATGGTTTGTCATTCGACAAAATTCCATTAAATATAAAGCATTAAAATTTTTTAGACTATTTGAATTAGGTCAAGTTTAATACACATCTTACCTAAATGAAGAAAAATACTTCTATAATTATATATTATTAATTTCAACAATATGTTGAAAGATATCAAATATATGTTTGAGCGCAGGTGTTATTTTTTTTTTACATTTTTAAGTCTAGCGTTCATAGCAATTTTATGGGCTAATAAATTAATTTCATAGGTGAGGATCAAACTTTGATCAATTGAGAATTGAACGTCTCTTGCAAGATTATGATACAACAATGCATTGCATCAGAACTAAGTTTTGTTCCCATAAAAAGATAAATAATTTTCGTATACTAAACACTTACAAGATTGAATTTGAGGATTTGAAGTTAGCGGCGAAATATATGATAGAGACAGCAACAGAAATCCGACTATAATAAACACCGTTAGAACCCCATTATATTTTGTAAAATCGAACTTAGAAAGCTTCATCTTTCTGCGCTCAAATGTCTGCAGTTTTGATTTCTCATCGGCTCAAATGGTGGTAGAGCTATAGTAGTATTTCATTTATGTGTGGTATTGCACTACGGTGGTTGGCAAATTTTTTTTTTATTATTATATATATTGTGAGGTTAGGAGTTCTTTGTTTAGCCGAAATCAGCAGTACGTGCTAGGCATCAATTTTCCCGAAATTTTTATTTATACCATTTTAAAAAAATCAATTAACCAAATAACCACAGTTTTCTGACAATTCTAATTCTAGCACGGCCGCATCGGCATTCTGCGGACCCATATGGGGGGTACCGCAGAATGCCGGAGCGGACCCCCATATGGGTCCGCAGAATGGTTCTGCGGACCATATATATATATATATATATATATATATATATTTTTTTACCGAGGCATAGGCCGCACAGCTGGAAATAAATCTGCTGTGATTAATCACAGGGACCCTGAAATTCTCAATCCATCTATTCATTTCTCTTCAAGCACGAATCTCAAAAAAAGATAGTTTATAAACATGAATCTCAAAATATATTAATGGGTGGATTGGGAATTGCAGGGTCCCTGTGATTCTTCAGAATCACAGCAGATTTATTTCCCGCACAGCTACATATCTCAAAACTTTGTTTAGTATTTGTTGGTTTCTAGGGATGCGTGCCAATGTTTGAAAACGGAATGAAAGTCAAAGTTGAAAATGGGATGAAAAAATATATATATATGGGTCCGCAGAATGGTTCTGCGGACCCAGCCAGGTGTCCGCAGCGGCATTCTGCGGCCCCGCTCAAATGGGTCCGCAGAATGCCGATGCGGCCGTGCTAGAATTCAAATTGCCACCAAACGATGGTTATTTGGTTAATTGATTTTTTTTAAAATGGTAGAAATAAAAATTTCGGTCAATTTTCATTTGATCGAGTTGTTTATTTTGTTTGGTAGTGTACTTACAAGAGGAGGGCTCAAATGTCCCAATCGTACTTCAATATTTTTATCTTCAATTTTAAAGTTTAAACAGATGATCTAAACCGCTTAACATGATATCCACATTAAAATATGATTAGAGATCAAATTTTATATTTTTTGAAATTTTTTTACTATTTTTTAAGATAGGTACAAAATCACTGTTTTTCAGAAAATTGTGAACCATCTAAAAACAGTGATTTTGTATTTATCTTAAAAAATAGTAAACAATTTAAAAAAAAAATATAAAATTTGGTCTCCAATCATATTTTAACATGAATATCATGTTGAGCGGTTCGGATCGTCTGTTTAAACTTTAAAATTGAAAATAAAAATGTTGAGGTACGATTAGAACATAAAGCAATGGAGCATTTGAGCCCTCCTCTACTTACAATTACAAACATTCCTATTTTCATTTTTTTTTGGTCCAAACAAGATTTCCTAGTAAATATTTTATAATTTTGTTATTTTTTTTTCTCTCTCTTTCTTTCTATTATTAAGTAGTAACGCGAATGCTGTACTAAATTTTATTTATTAAATAACAAAATAATTTCCAGCATTGTGTCTCCGTCTAAGTAGCCTCAATGTAATGATGGTGCACTAACTGTCTTCTTTCTCTTTGAAAATATTTTTGTGTATACATTTTCTTTCATATATGTCCCACATTGGAAGCATATGTTCCATATCGAGTCCGATCGTTGACTTTTCTTCTTAAAAAGTAGAACGGAATGAAATCCACCACATCCTACCAGGGGCGGAGTCAGACTTTCAGAATATTGGGGTCAAACGTGAATGGGGATCAAGCATATAAAATTTTTCTATTACGAATGAGGATCAATTTCACACTATTTATAATATTTTACTTTAAATTATATTAAAATAAGGTATAAATAAAAAAAAATTCAAAATGAATGGGGGTCAATTGACTCCCATTCATTGTATGTAAATTCGCCCCTGATCCTACCCTCTTTTTATTGTTTTGACATTGATCTCAATTTTCTCTCTCAAGTCTTAGCAAACAAAACCAGCAACAATATTAGCGAACCGTAAGAAATATTGCTGGTTTTCATCAGTTTTCATGGGATGCCTATTGTCTTCTTTTGTTCTTCTTATGTTAGACCTATTGTTGGAATTTAGAGACCATTTTAGAGGAAAATATTATTGCAATTTGTTGGTTGGTTTGGTATCTATTTTTTTTTCTTAGAAGAGTCCAATAAAAAAAAGGAAAAGTATCCTCTCAAATACCGTAAAAGATTCCTCTCACTTTACGGTTTTTCAGACGCTTTGAGATTCAAACTAGCGCAGGAGCAGTATTATTGGACTTTGAGATTCGTGCCAATTTAAAAAGAACATTCCACTAATTCTAAAAGATTTCCTATTACGGTACCGGGGAGGATCTGAATTCATAAAGAAAAAGGGTCAGTTTCTGAAAGCCGTATACCATTTTTGTTTTGGTCCCCTGATTTAGACGTGCATAACTCGGCAGCATTTTTTTCAGTTAACATAAAAAAAAAAAAATTTAGATCAGTTAGCCTATGACAAAATCTCATATCATAGTAGGGATGCAGATTTAGTCTTACACCATTCAAGAGCGACATGCAAACTTTTTTTTAATGCGCAAATTAGGTCTAAACACCTTTGTCATCTTAAACGGATGTTTCATACAGAATGATAAACATATAATTTAAAAATAAAATAAATTATTGGTACTTAAGTAATTTAAGATGTTGGTTATTATTAAATTTCTTTTAGAAATAAAATAAAAATATTAACTGTTAAGGATTAGAAACTTCAATTCAAATTTTAAAGCACTAAACAATATTTTTTTGGCTGAAACTTGGCCGTTGTTGGTTGAATCCTATAATAGATTATAGATTTATTCGTGAGTTTTTTAAAAAGTAATAATATGTTGAAATCAGAGTTTCCTATCAAAAGTTATGATGTTTAAAGTTACAAAAACAATGAGCCGATATTTCGTTACATATTTTGATGCACTCGTATTAAAAATTCAATTAGTTTAAAAAAAAAACCAGCTTACAACACAGTTATCATTCCCACCAGCAGAGTGTTTAGATCTTCCTAGTGACCTAGTATGCGTGTTGTTTTTCGGTGGTGTGCAGACTGAATTCATATCCTCTCCGGTACCGTAATAGGAAATCCTTTAGAATTAGTGGATCTGGACCGTTCTTTTAACTTGGTACAAATCTCAAAACCTAATAATATTGCCTTATGTGCTAGTTCGAATCTTAAAGCGGCTGGGAGTTAATCTCCAACCGTAAAGTGAGGAGGATCTCTTACGGTACCGGAGAGGATACTTTTCCGTGCAGACTAAGTCTGCATTCTTGCTAAGATTTGAGATTTTGACAAGATGACGAGACTAATTTTGGAATTTTTTTTTTAAATGCCAACTAAAATAGTTCGGATAACTTAGTCCGCGCCGCTCACTCAAAAAAATAAACAAGCAGGGAACTTAAATAATAATAAAAAATAACATAGAGGAGGATCGTGGTTGTGATGTATTGATTAGAGGTCATAAATAAATAAAGGGAAAATGAGAATTATGGTCAGCAAAATTAAACTGTTTGTACTTATCTAATGGGTTAAAATGACTTTAATTTGAAATACAAAAAAAAAATTATACTATTTCGCTGTACGACATAAAATATAAAAATAATAAATCTATGTAAACAAGTGTGTCGTACGAGCACGCATTAGACAATATTTTTGAATAAATTGTCAGCAATTATAACATGTAAATTGATACAGATGGGTTGACATGAATTTACTAAATTTTAATTTTGAATCCGAATAATTCATTATAAATTGATATAAATTTTAAAATAGTATTTTAAAATTTCAAATTTATCCGAATTAATTCGGATCTAAAAACGGTCCGAATTCTAAAATCAAAATTTAATAGACAATCACATGGAAGAATTTTTTTTTATAGAAATTCATTAAAATAATATAAAAAATAGATAGATGGCTAAGATATTTTGATCTCATAGAAAGACCATGCATTCAGTTTCTAGGACATATGGGGTGGAGCAGTACATTAAAGATAGTAAAGAAAATTAGTCACGCTATTACTAGTTTCGTTTCAGAAAATCACGTAATGTGTGTCGGTCATGTGATGTGATTAGCATGTCGCATTATCAACTAATAAACTTGAAATTGCACTATTGATTTAGAAGACATAGTGCTAAAGTCCAGCTGAACTCATGTTGTTAGAATGGTTTTCCTTCAATTCGTTATTCCCTCCTACTCAAACTAGACATGATGTTTCCATTGGCGTAACATGTACCTCTTCATTTGAAAATAACATGTCACGTCACGTCACATGACACATTATATGACCAATTTTTTCAAAATTATTTCTTTATAATTTATTTTGTACTAGTTTCTTAATTTTTAGTATATTTTGTTATTATTTTCTATGACCTAACTTAAAATGGTAAACAATAATTAAATGTCATCAATCATGTCACGTTTGATTAGATGTCACATCTCACGTAACGTGATTGACTTCTACTATTTTACTCGCATCACTTTTTTCTTCAATTTAATTATTAAATTAGATTTGGTTTCTTAATTTAAATAAAAATATGGAATCGAAATATTGACGCCATCTATCTATTTTCTTATATTATTTTTATAAATACAAAATTCTGATCACATGGGACTGCCTAAGACCTTTAAATTATCTGTGCGCAACTTCGTGTATCAATTAAAATTTTCGACTATTTAAACTTTGTAAATAACGATATAAATTCATAGCATACGTCGACCGTTATATGCATATTGCCATAGTCTCACTCATAAAAAATTTATAATTATTGATTTCACTATTTTTAAAAGTAGAAATTACTAATTAAAATACTATATAAAATATTATGAGCAAAGCTAACGTGTATTGTGCTCATTAAGAGAATTTAGCAAGCATAATTTCAAAAATCTATTGAATTGGCTTCACATGACGAATTCAAACCGTTGAAATCAATCTACTTCATGAGTGATGCGAATATATGCAAAATTTTGAGAGTTCCGAATTTATTTAGTACAGAGTCAAACGGTAAAAAAACATAAACTTTTTATAAATTATTTTATGCATCCATTCTTCCTCTGCCAGTACTGGCGAATTGTTTTACCCTAGTGCAATTGCGAAAAACAATTTGTGTTGAAAACATTGTCCTTGCTTGCATCACCAATCTACCAAATATAAATTTTTTTATCTCCTTGGCTACTTACAAAAGATTTCAATTTGGGCCGTTGGCAATGATTGATCGTTTTGACAACCAAGGCAATTAAGAAAAGCAGGATGCTAATAAGTATTCGAGCTCGAAGAAAGAGGGAATCATGAACAAACAATCAAAACGAAACATATATATACATGAATCTGGCTAATATGCTATGCATATATAAGGGCCGGCCCCTCCGTGCTACGGCTCACTTTTTGAGTTTTTAAAATCCTAACGGTCGATCCGAACCGTTCAACATGATCTCCATATGAATATGTACTTGCAAACCAAATTTTACATTTTTTAGAATTTTTTTACTATTTATTAAGCCACTTTGAAAAAACAGTAATTTGTACACAACAGTACACTTTTCTGGACCATTGAATCAGCGATTTTCAAAGTGGCTTAATAAATAGTAAAAAAAATTCTAAAAAATGTAAAATTTGGTTTGCAAGTACATATTCATATGGAGATCATGTTGAACGGTTCGGATCGACCGTTAGGATTTTGAAAACTCAAAAAGTGAGCCGTAGCACGGAGGGCCCTTATATATGCGTAGCACTGTCCATATATACATATTGCATAAGAATCGATTTGAAATAAAATAAAAAGGAAAGAAACCCATAAATATTCTTAGACTGTATTGTTTGAAAGAAGTATAAAATATCTTCTTTGCAAAACCTATTCCTTGAGAAGCTCCAGAGCTTTGACAAGCACAGGTTCAAACTTAGTCACATTAAGCCTTACATCTTGCTCATTCCAGTAGTATTTCTGCCTATAGTCCCACCCTTTCCTAATTATCGCCTCGGGGTCGTTTATGACCGGATCATCCCATCCATACTTCTCTAGCAATGAGCTCTCTTCTGGGGTTATATGGTAGTCAATTCTTCGCACTCTCATGTCGTCAGCTGGTTCGTCATAGCAAGAATTTGCAAAGAAATCCATGCCGCTGCCACCCAGTGGTATCACCTGGAGCATCAATGCATTTGTTCCAAGGAATAGGATGTTTGTCAGTGCAGCACCGTGTACGCCCATCAGCACATCACATGAGTCGACTAGCTTTGACATCTCTGTCAGATTGTCGTTTTTTTTGGGCTCCATCTGGACAAGCTGTCAGAATGAAAGACGTGTTAACGTGTTCTATCAGAACTTCAGATTATATTTTGGGAAGCATTTTCTTTTTGATTTCAAGAGTATCCAGATTGATGATTGACTTTTAAAAATCAAACTGTTAGAAATAAGGCATACAATGACCATTTTATCATAGAACTATGTAAGACGTACCAGAAAAATGCAAAATGTGGAACTGAGTACATAAAGGACCAGAAAGTTTCATTTTTCTTTTTTCTTTTTTCTGGAAAGTACTATCAGAAATGGTTTACCTGTCTCTGCCTATTTATTATTTGATACATACCTCAAAGCCACTCTTCTTGATAACCTCAGTTATCTCCTCTTCATTGAGAAACCTTCTAGTTTTAGATCTCACCATAAGCATAAGCCTAGGCTTCTTATTGGGATGCTGATCCATCTTGTATGGTATATCTACATCCATTGGCAGGGAATATATCTACATCTTTTGGGATCAATGCTAAAATCCTTATGGTTTAGAAGACCAACCGACAAGTGCTGGTAGCATCGCACTTCCTTATCTTCATCAAAATTTATAATCTCATACCGAGAAAGATCCTTTAATATCAAACTAAATTTGTCCAAGAAATATTGTTGGTAGTTTACTATAAGAAATCGTACATCTCGATTAAGTGGTCTCGATTCGAGGAAAAGGGGGATAATCACATCAGTAAAGTCATGCCATATGTTTCCTGTTGGGCCACCAAAGGAAATCAAAATTGCTGTTGTGTTGCTTTGGTCAACTGTGCAGAGAGGTGCATTCTGTGGCTTACTCAACTGTTTAACTATCACATTTTTGGAATTGTACATGTACATTTTCTGAGAATAAGCATTCACAATCCATTGCTGCTCCTTTGCCAGAAATGTGTTTTGGGGAGGGACAAAGAAGACTGTAGAAATGTTGTATCCTTGGGTTCTAACATCACCGGTCATGTTGCAAATGTCGCTTCGCCGATCTGAGAAATCGCATATTGGCTTAGTTTCTATGGCCTCTTCAACTCTTCCACCAGTGTCATCTACAAAGAACAGATGTCGTCGCTATAACACTTTTAATTACTGAAAGTGTGCTCCTCATGCACATGTGTAGTGAGTTTGTGCAAAATGCTAGCTGTAATTAGGACCTTTCTACCATTGACAACATTGACCTCTATTAACATAATTATATTAATGTGATTTCCAAGTAGCCTCGCAAAATAAATGGTTGAAAGTTCAAACGTGCTTTATGATAAAAACAACTATAATTCCTTCCCAAAGTAAACTAAAGAAAAGTTTCTTTCGGATTGGTAATCACTTTCTTTGTTTCAATGTTGCTTTCGTCAGGAACTATACTACTTTGGTTAAATAGTTGCTCCGTCCCTGGCAGATGAATAAATATGCAGTATTTTAGTCAATGGCTTGAAGGATACAACAATAACCGAAAATGACAATATAAATTAAGATGAGCTAAAAATAATTAAGTTTGATCAGAAACTGTCACGTTTTACATCAGTTGGCCCATCATTCTCAACAACAAATTGGTTTTGAACGAATTTCGAGTATTACATTAGTGCAAACATATTTTATATTTATCTTGATGTACACTGTACAGTTATATTTTACTTGTGCTGGGATGACAGATTTTTTTTTTCAGCACCTTTTATAAGTATAAAATTAAACCAAATAAAAATAAAACCATCCGCGCATAAATTAATTAGAAGAAAAAGAAACGAGAAACAACGTATAATGTAGAAATTAATACTGAGTAGTGATAATTATTCATCCTCATTTTGGCAGCAAAAGAGTTTTTTTTTAAATCTTGCAAATATTAATCTCAAAAAATAATTGAGTTTACACGTTATTGTAACTGGAATATTGAAGTATGAAAGAAAAATTCATGCTATATAAAGAAAAAGGAAAAAAGGAGTAGATTGAGAATATACCGAGTGTTACATCTGTTCTACTCTCGTTCGTGGGATCAGTATTGGTATATCTAGGATCAGTCATCGTAACATTTTGCGGCATATATGGTTGTTCCATCTTCGTCCCTACAATATATATCTAATTAAGATACAACTATATATGCATATACCAGTATTCAGAACTCTCTCAAAAAGATAGAAAACCAAAACAAGAAAAATAAAGAGATATACTGATACTGTTGCATGAGCATAGTTGATCCGTTTAAAAACACTAACAGTTTAGGTTACGAAGCCATAAAGCTTGAGGCTGTGAATAAAACATAGCAAGGAGTAAGCAACTGCCGACAAGAAGCAACAAAAGGCATCCATGCATTTTTCCCAAGTCCATTGATTGCTTCATATCTCTGTGCTTGCCCCTTATCCCTCCTTTTTATCTTTTAGCTCTGTTATGTTTTCAATTTATGATAGCTTAATTAGCAATTATAAGACTGAACAATTTTGTTTTCTTGTACGCAACTACTCTGTGGGCCGTTTGGAGCAGAGTAGAATTTTATATAAGACTGAATCAATTTTATATATATTACATTGTTTTATATTTTTTTCTATCTCGTGTGGGTCAAGTGATTTTAGCATCCAATATGGTACGGTCACAAATTAAGGTGGAATATAAAAATAATACGATAAGATCTAAACCAATGATTTGAACATAATATGAGTATAATAAAAAATAAAATTGTTATTCTATAAATGTTGAAAATTGTCTCAAAAGAGGAAGTATATATATGGATACAATCATAACCATTTTGTTTCATAGTTTATTAACAATAACATTGATAGTATCAATTATTTACTAAAAGTGGTCATTTATGTAGATTTTTTGTACTTGGAGCATCAATCATCTACAAATACACCCAACATGCAAAACAAGACCTTCGCGAAAGAGATCTTCTTTATTATAATAATTGCAGTTTCAACTTATAAGTCTATACAAGATCAATAGCCTAATCCTACATTACAAATATTTGTAACAGGTTTGCACGGAGGTGATCCTACTCCATCGTTTCAAAAAAGAAAACCGAAATTTTCAATAAGCATTTATATTACCAACAATGGATGTTTTAACAAATAATAAATACATTACCAACAAATGAAAACCCCTTTAATAAGAAAAGGCAGAAAAGCCAAGCAACAAATAATAAAAGAATTCGAGCTACATCATGGAACAAATTCTCCTTCGCTAGCTAGGGAAGGAGATTGTTTCTTGGACAAAGGGACAGCTAGTTCCATATAAAAGCGGGATAATACAAAGGGGAAATTGGTTCCATGCCACTCCAAAATGTCGAATTTAGAAAAATGTCACCTCAAAATTTTGATTTTGTTAAATGCCACCCCAAATCTTATTTATTAAGAAAAATACCACCATTAACAAATTATTATACATTTGTAATAAAAAATAAACAGATATATTGTATTTTGAGTAGTATTTTGGTATATTCCAAAAATATCCTCACCCTTTCATTTCTACACCCTTTCTTTCTTGGTGAGGTTACCCCTCTTCTCCTGCTCATGTACAGCAATCAGCTCGGAATTTTTTTTTTTTTTGAGAAATCAATAGGGATCTAGTCCCCATTTCATTAAACCTTGATTGGTTACATGTTTTTGGGTTTCTGAGTAGAAACTCAGAAATAAAAAGTAAATAGTGGATAAAGGATAGTTCCAGCTAATTGGAACTGAAAGTGTAAAAAAGAAAACAGAAAAGGAAGGGTAAAATAGGAAAATGGACAATTAAGGAAGCCAAAGCGACTAAATCAGTAAAATTGAGTTTTGTCTTGTTTCCTCATTGTTGAGCCGTTCTTCTGTTATACTGGTATGTTGACATCTCAGCTCGGAATTGACTAGCCATCCATTCTATTGATGATTTCAAGTAATGAAGAGAAACTATTGGCTACCTGAGAAGAAAGAGGATGCTCTGCCATTACGGTACTAGCCGCATTAGTTCAAGATACTGACTTTCTCTTCTCCCAACCCCTTAACCTTTCTTACCCAACCTTAACCACGCAACAAAGGCCACTCGAACAGTCGACCTGTCTCCACCGGCAGAAATCTTGATCTCCAGACCTTCTCACCGATGAAAGGTTAACCAGAGATCTACCTCTTTCAATTAGGCAAACTGCGGGACCTATTCCTCTGTGTCAACAACAAGGGCCTACTTCCTTCAAGCTTGGAAGAGTATTACCGGAATTAATTTTGACTCGGTAAAAAGTATTACCGGGATTAATTTTGACTCGGTAAAAGGAGTTGTCACAGGAGAGGAAGGGCGGAGAGCAGAGGAAGGGCGGAGAGGAGAGGAAGGCGGAGTGGTGAGGACGGTGGAGAGGAGGCGGGCTGAAGGTGGAGGCGAACGGAGAGGAGGCGAGCAGAGGGTTTAGGGTTGGCGTTAATTTTGAATTATGTTCATAGCTTCATCTGGCGTTAATTTTGAAATCGCGTTTCTAAGGAGAAAAAGAAATTTGGATCAAAATTATTTCGGTAACTTCAGTTATTATGTAAATTGTTAATTTAAAATTATACATTAATATGGTATTTCTGGTATTTTTTTTAATAAATGAGATTTGAGGTGGTATTTAACAAAATTAAAATTTTGGGGTGGCGATTTTTTAAATTCGACATTTTAGAGTGGCATAGAACCAATTTCCCATAATACAAAAACTACTAAAGTGCCTCCTGCAGCGTATACAAGAGGCTACACAAATGTCTTTCGTATATTCATGCATCCATTCAACCAGCCATGATTACTTTCATCATGGGAAAACAAAATTTATGAATTAATACTTGACTCAATAGTTTAACTAAAATCAATAAATGAAAACAACATTCAAAAAATAAAAGAAGGTTATTAATTACAATTCAACAGCCTCACTACTATAACAAATGGGTCATTCTATGAGTAGGATCGAAACATGCTGCCTCCCTCTCCACCTTTTGTGAATGGCATAACAAACCCAAACCCATCAAACATGCTGCCTCCTTCTGGACCCGCCATCCCGGCATCTGTCATCCCGAAACCGACCATGGGAGAGGAGTTCCAGTGTGCTGGTGTGTTTGTTTCAGAGCCCATAACTGCCAGAGAATTCTGCGGCGAGTTGGTAGAATTTCTCCTGTTGTTGCCAGAATTGCCTAATCCAAGAGGTGGCATTGGTTGTTGCTGGTTCTTATGAGGTGGTGATTTTGGACGAAGAGCCTCAATCTCTGGTGTTGTGACCACCAAATGCGAAGCTTCTGGGGGTGGATTGCGTCCGCCACCTCCCTGCCACACTTTTCCATCCTTGTCAGCAAAGCTCTTGAGGTACGCCTATAATTCAAGATATGTCAGTTCAAAATAAAAGTGGCAGCAATCAGATTATTATTTTATTGTTTATTCATCTATTATAATAAATTTATGTGGGAAAAAAGGGGATGACTTAATATTTAGTCTCTTCAGTTCAAAACACACCAGGATTGATCTAACCAAGTTTATTTTTGCTCGGAGAATTGGAATCTGAACTGAACTAAATAAATTTGTAAACTAAAATTAAAAAAGCAAAATAAACCTATATATTATGGTGTACGAGGTGAAACCAAAACAGGTTTTTTAAAATCAATTTACAGACAACAAAATGTAGTTTAAGTAAACTACATATTTGTTTTTGTGATTAAGCACGACTTAATATATTTTCATTATGTTCATTTAGCTAATTTGGCTCTCAAAACAACAAACTGAAATAACCATGCTGTTCCAACTTATTTTGTCAAATTAAAATTCACATTAAGAGTCATTTTATATCAATAAGATGCATGCTATTAAGCGTGAATTACAAACAATATACACTACATAATAATAATGATATTCATTGTATAATGATATTACAATGAATATAATTATTACATCCTACATAACTATAGTATTTTATGCCGATGAATATAATTATTACATCCTACACAATTATTATCATTGTAAAGTTCTTCAATGTGGCCCTCGACAGGTGATCATTTACAGTACAAAAGGTGTAACCAGGTCTATTAAAATTTGGTATATGGAAGTTTCCCTCCTTTCCCAACCCATCCACCATTTCTTCATAATGTAATTCCGATAGACTTCGTTGCATCTGTGTGAAAAAAAAGGAAAGCAAAAATCGGTCGCAAGCCAATACATAAGCACAAAGAAGTCACTGTTGTTCCGTCACCTCTCCCTTCATTCCTTCGCTCAAAGGTTTTGGTAAAAAACAAAGGCAAGAAGATAGTTGCAACCAAGTGGAGAAGTGTAGATGACTAACTAGCTGCTGCAAACCCAGTAAAAGTAAATCGAGGAAATCTAACGACTTGTACTGAATCACGCACCATTCCCATGGTTCAGTGGCCCAGTGATTCTTAGGCATGATATGCATTGACTAGGGTGAGAATCAAACCAAATCGAGCGGTACAAATTGAGAATCGTATGATTCTAATCACACTAATAGAAGGTTTGAGGCTGAGTCTAGGGCCCTAGGCTTTGAAATAATGTAGCGCTCATGTAAAATACGGTCCAGAGACTACACTTCAAACTAAGGCCAAATATTAAAATCACTGGGTTATGGAACAGCTAATGTATGCCTTATAAAAAATGTTGCTTGTATGTGAGAGTACCTTATTTGATCACTAACCAGACAACCATTAAGAGATATTGGGGGCTGCCTGACCAGGAAACAACAAGGGAAAACCCCAAAACATGAACTAGATCAGATCCTCAGATTTTGAATCCACAAATCCAAATATATGAACAATTGCAAAGAAGCATTACATATCTAACAGTATATGGGGCTCGAGAAATTCATTTACCTCCTTGTTAAAATTGGAAGAGGATAATCCTCTGCCGAGAGTTAACCAACCAGGGCGGATGTTATGGTCTTCCCCAAACAACTCAAGCCGCCTCTTCCCCAATGCAAAGTGTTCAATGATTCGGTACATGTCCTCTGGCTTCTTTGTAGAACCTGCTTGTTTTCAAGGGAATTTAAATTCAAGCATTGACAGAATAAAATAACATTGACAGATAGTGAAAGATAAGTCACTAACCATCGCTAGGCTCTTCAGCTATGATGATATCAGTGTCAATGTTTGCATGAATTATATGCCCGTCTGTGCTACGACGAACTGTCCCTTTAATACCCATCAAGCAATGTTCCTGGCAAGTCAAGTACCAGAATTCCGTGTTTAATAAAACAATAATTGAGGAAAGATCAAACAACAATGAAGTATGAAAAATATAAAAGGTACCAACCTTTGAATGCTGAAACAATGTGTGAGAATCATGCCGTAAACTACCCCGCCCAGCATTATTTTTGTTGGTCTTAACCCAGCAAATATCCTCACATCTCCTAAAACCCCACTGCAGCAGAAAAAAAATCAGATGACCATTATTCTTAGCTTTTGATGAAAATGCAAAGATAACTAATTAAAGATTAAAACAGAAAGTTCAGTAACATCATTAAACCCTGAGAAAATACGAAATGCAATCCTGCTTAAGATTAATATAACATATGCTCCGCAATACATAGGAAATAGCATCTATAAACCATGAAATATTAAGAAACTTACAAAACCTATTTGAAATATTTTAGAACTGTAGTATAAATGAAATGTACCATCAATTATTCATGGTATGCAAGGCATATGGATTTTGCAGGTGCATATATAATTGTCCTTTGTACCTTGCATTAGAAGAGATAATTCTTGTATAGTAGAGGCATACTTAAGGATAACTAACCTTCTTCAAGCATGCACGGCCTTGTTCAAGACCAACACCATCACCGACCCAAAGGAAGATAAAGGATGGAGTATCAGCTATAGCCTAAGTAAACCAAAGAAAAACCCAGTGAGAACTGAAGAAAACAATGGCTATCTAAACCACAAAAAACATAGAAACATAGAAGTTTAAAAACTACCTCAATCTTCAAGTTCATAATCTCATCAACATTCCAGTTCTCTATATGGTCAGTGATGCCCGGGGCCCGGTGTACATATTCTTCCCAAGGTGGGTCCACAAGTATTACATCAAACTTAGTACCAAAGAACTCTGGAGATAGCACATGCTCCCGTAAATCACATTTGTAATACATGGGTGGGGAGGCTGAGTTGGACACAATCTCATCTTTCCTTTGAATAAGCTCTCTCAGCTTGGGGTAATCCTCTACCACACTCGTCAGCTCTAGTTCACGTATAAAATTCTGGGGACGCATACCAGTGTCCACAAAGTTCTGAGAGTAATCATTCTGTTCACCTCTTGAAGGGGCTTTGCCCATGGGCCCACCACTGTTCCTGGGTGGTATCCATGTGTTCGAAGGTTTCTCATGTGGGGTCATCTCCCGGTTAGGTGTCACCATTGGGCCAGGTCCATGCATATTTTGGGCTGTTCTACCAGTACCTGGTTGATTCAAGGAATGACTCGGGCTGGGTGCAACACTAGAGCCAAACCGGGGAGCACCCGGAACTGGAGGTGGGATAGGGGGAAGGTTAGGTGGAACCCCAGAGAGCAAATTAACATCTATGCCCCTGCCACCAGGCCAAACATGCGGTCCAGGAAAATTAGGTATGAATACACCAGGGCCAATAGGTGGACCTGACTGGGACAGGTTCGGCCCTAAATTGGGACCAATGTTGGGCCCAATTAGTTGGATGGGTCCAGGTGGTAAACCTAAAGGACTGAATGGTGGACCCATCATTGGCATCTGTAAGTTCGACATTCCCATCCGTTGGGGAGTGTTATCTCTGCCATTTAGCCTCCCTCTTCCTCCCCTAACTCCCCTTCCTCCTCCATTCGGTCCAAATGGACCTGCACCTGGGCCTGATGATAATGGACTGCTAATACCTTGACCAGGCCCAGGTTGGTTAGAATTCATACCTGCTCTTTGCATCCTCCCTCTCTGATCAGCTGAACCGTCATTACCATCCATATCAGAGCCGTCTCTTGTGAAATCCAGATTTCTGACTGGTCTGATCTCTATTGAATCAGAACTATCATTTCTATTACCAAACCCAGACATGCTGCCTTTCACACTTTCAGATCTAACCCCTCTTGAGTCTTTCCTATAACCACCACCTCTTGACTGAATGCCAATTCCACTGCCGGCATTATCCATCCACTCCTGGGGGCCGTCTTGCCTCCCCCCTTGGCTCTTGTTCCTCAAATATTCTCTAGAACTTTCCTGCTCCCCACTGCTTCTCTCATTCCATCCGCCACCTGTCTCCCTCCCCTTGTACGCTTCATCCCTTTCCTTATCCTTTGGACCAGCATTCCTCTCGATGTCAGAGTCCGTGTAACCCCGTTCCCGCTCCTCAGTCTCACCATAATATTTACCACTCCTCTCAGTAGGTGGAGCCACATCAGATCTGGCTTCTTCAATTTCTACTCTCACCTGCTCCTTACTCTTATCCCCATCTGATCTCAATTTTGCAACCCTTGAATCATACATCCTCTCTCTCCTGGAGGATTCTTCCCTCTCCTTGCTTCTCTCCTTGACCCTGCCACCAGGTGCGTCCCACTCTTCCTCGGGGCTTCTCCTGGAGTCCTTCAAAGAGCGACGGTACGAGGATGACGACTCCCTCCTGCTGGCATCATGGTCATCCATTTGACTGGAGCGGTGTCGTCCCTCATCAGGGCCTTCAGCCTCATCAAAGTAACCGCTGCCGTGCTTTCTGGATTTGCTTGAGCGGCTTTTTCTGCGATCTGGGCCATCCTCATACTCTGCTCTACTCTCCCCCCCTTCTTCATACTCTCGTTTGCTCCGTCTCCTACTTGGTTCAGGCAGAGCTTCCATTGATCTTTTTAATAAACAGACGAATCAACAGCTAAATTTCCTGTAAGGCAGAACAGCAGTGCAAAAAACAAAATTGTAACATGAATTAATGTCAGGAGTAAATTAACTTTTCAGAAAAAATTCATAAGGTATAAGATAAATCTCATGCTACTTGCCCTGTATTTTTTTTCCCTGATTAAATCAAATTGGATCAAACAAGAGCTGAATCATATCGGTTAATAACTTAATATATACACTAGTGGAATGCCTTGCTTTGCTTCGTCAGTGGTAATTGTGATAAAATTTATGAGTTGATGATAGGAAATATACGAAATGGCAACAAATCAACAACAAAAACAAAACGTAATGCTGTGAAGGCAGTCCATCCATATTGTTTCAGATATAAATCATCTGCATCTCATGAAAGCATTATGAACATTCAGCATTTACAATCTAATGGTCCAACTTTTAAGTGGGCACACATATTACATGTTATACTATCTCATGGAGCAAAGATGTTGTTGTATATGTGATGTCCCTATATGAGAGAATGCGTTGATCAGAATATGGCCCAAAACCCAAAAACAAAACCCAGAATCTAGATAAAATGAAAGAATTCAGTATACATCCATTTTAATAAAAAAAAACAGATATTGTCTAAAATTACTCAAATGCCAACATCTAGGGTTTGGAGAATTTATGCAAGAGAAAAGAGACAGCGATCAAGATGGGTAAAAAGAAACGAGAAAGGGGAGGAGAAGAAGAATCTCACCTTGTTGTAGCTCCGCCAAGACGTCCAAACCGTTGAATCGTCGCCTCCTCTTTCGGGAGTAGAA
The DNA here is from genome assembly GCA_025461045.1 of Carex parvula. Lineage (NCBI taxonomy): Eukaryota > Viridiplantae > Streptophyta > Magnoliopsida > Poales > Cyperaceae > Carex > Carex parvula. The sequence goes on along the minus strand of JAJGRW010000289.1, from coordinate 98,658 downwards.
CAGAGAAGAAAGAGGTACTTCACTTCAGCGGTAGCAATTCTAGCCAAATCTCTTGTTTTTTGGTTGGATTCCCTTCGCGATTTCGACGCCTCTAAATCGCGCCAACTCCTTTCTTTTCCAGTCGTCGCTCTCTTCCGATGAGACGAGGAGCGTTAATTCTGTTTCTCGTTTGCGCGATAAACCCTCCTTTCCGATCAGGAGAGGAGCGTGAATTATGTCTCTTTCTCGTTTGCGCGATACATCCGATCAGAGTGTAGGCCTTTGAGATTCGTGCCAAGTTAAAAGAACGTCCAGATTTATCACTTGCATTCCAGGTCAGGCGAGGAGCGTGAATTACGTTCTCTTTCTTGTTTGCGCGATAAAACCCGATCAGAGTATAGGACTTTGGGATTCGTGCCAAGTTAAAAGAACGGTTCAGATTTATCACTTGCACCTCAGGTACCCGGGTGATAGGATTCGTGGCCGGCCGCCTTTGGGTGTTGGTATAATTGGAATTGGAAGGGGAAGGGCAAACAATCTAAGTGTGTGCGCTTTAACAGGCCACAGTTAATGGGCTGTATCTTTGTGTATATTATGCGAGTGAATCTTAACTCAGCATATTTGAAGTTTTGGACCAAGTTGGTAGAGGCTTTGTATTCCGAATTAACCGTTACACCTACTCTCCAGTCTCCAGTCTCTGAAACTGAATCTCCTTGACCTGCTCTAAAGGAAATGTACACGAGGCAAATTTTCTAATCTCTGTTGTTAAGAAATGGAGAAAAAGAAAAATAAATTTTGAGGGGTGAGCATAGTGACACTACTCGCGATAAATTCGCGAATAATTTACTTTTTATTTGTTTTTTTTTAAGTTTCTGAACCGAAAACTGAATAAAATGCAAAAAAATTATTAATACGTTTTATTTGCGAATAAAACGCGAAATTTTCTTTTTAAAATTTTTTTGGGGTCTTTTTAGGTTTTTTTTTTTTTACTTTCTTGTCATACCGAATTATATCCGAATTATTTCCGAATAATGAACTTTTGACTCCGTCAAACCGAACTCGAACTATTCATTTGTTACTATGGGAGTGAGAATAGAGATGCGCTATTTGACCGGAAAGATAGGTAGACAACACTAGCACAAAAAATATTAATAGAAAATTATATATATCAAAAAAAGGTACATTTAGATGGAAATCTCATTCCATAGGAATGACGGGAATGAAATTTCCGTCTAAGAGACTGTCTGCTAGCCGGTGTATTAAAATTTGATTTTATTCGGTGAATATTTGGCCGTATATTTCTATTCAGTGTCTGGCCAAATAGAAAATGATTATTCGGATCGAATATTGAATCCATACTTTAAAAAAATTAAAAAACATTCAAAACCCATTAAAAGAGTTTCGAACGCGAATTCATAACCGATTAAATAAGTTCCAGATCCGCCAAGTAGGTGTCTCTTCAAGCATCCCACTCAGAATTTTTTATAACCTCTCTACATATTGTCTTATTGTATTTAAGTACTATGAGATTAAATCTTTAATAAAAAAATCCGCATATATAAATCCGAATAAGAATCCGCATATTCGGCCGCATACCGTATATGAGGTATGTGGTGGCCTTCCGAATACCGAATGAGAACCGAATATTAATACACTGCTACTAGCAGGTTCATTTCAATTCCGAACCAGACCGATTTTGAACAGGGGGCCGTCCATTAGCAGGCCTAACCGGACCTGGTAGACATCCACGTCCACTAAACTGAGCATAACCGCATCGCAAAAAAAAGAAGACAAAAAGGACAAAAAAAAAAAAAACACTAGCCGGCCGGAATGTTTCAGTTTAACAAATCATTCTTTATACTAGAACTAAAAGGATTCTTGTTTTAACAAAGTCCACGTCAACTGTTGTCTTGTGATTCATGTTCCTATAATTTATGGATAAATCTAGAAGAAACTGGCTGAACTTTTTTATTTTCTGATGGATCGCAAGAAATAAAAGCTACCCTAACGGTGTTTGAACTTATTGGGTCAAATATTCCGAATTGGGTCCAATATTCCGAATTGGGTCGACTTTATTCGGGTTATGTGTATTCCCAGTTCAAGTCTTTACTTGTATCAAAAAATTCAATTAAATATGTGTGTTATAATTGTACTACAGTGATGCTATGCATATAAAAACGAAGTATCATGTCCAGTATGTGTAAAAGATCCTTTTCATTTTAAGGTTTGAGATTTACTCTCATCTGCTTTGAGATTCGGACTAGCGTAGGGGTAGTATTATTGGCCTTTGAGATTTGTGCACAGTTAAAAAGAACAGTTCAGATTCACTAAATTCTAAAAGATTTTCTTTTACGGTACCGGGGAGGATGTCAATTCTATAAAAACTCACCTAGATGTGTTTGTGATGCTTACGTACGGTTTTCACTATTTTTTTTTCTGTTCAGCTAGTTTCTTGTGGATTTAATCATTTAATCCTTTACATATTTTCAGATTGTCCAGTGATCTGAAAAGAAAAAATATCGAGTGTGTTGATTTTCTTTGCTAGTCACAATTGTTTCGGACGGGATAAACATTCCCTATGATTTTTTTTTTTTAGTGATATGGTTATGAGTCGGATTAAGTGAACATGGATGTCTATCCCGTTCGGTTCATTCATGTCATTTTTATGAAACAAGATTTCATAGAAATATACTCCCATTTTTTATATTTTTTCTATTAATAAAAAATCAGCAAAAAATCAGCAAATCCTTGTAGTTGTAGCTGTTCGGCAACAAGGGACTAAGCCACCTTAAGACTTAATCTTCTTACTTTAGCTTTCTTAACCGCTTAATTCTGCCGAACATCAGTTCCTTAGCGTGGATTAAGAACACCTCTTTAAGCCTCATTTTGCCCGGATCTTAATCATCTGTCCGACTTGCCTAGACAGAACTTTCCTCATTGTTACATTCATAGTATCGTAACTTATCTTAATAAATCATCACATTTTATGAACCTTAAAACCATCTTAAACCAAAGCATCATTTTTTCCATTAATTGATCACCTTTGAGAAACAAATTAATTTCACTTTAGCGCAACAATAAAATATTGATTACTTAATAACATGTCGAACAACATGCCTTCTTTTGGGCCAACAATGTTGACACATGTAAACACATAATAGTCATCACTATATTTTATTATCACTCAATTATACAAATAACTTCAACAACCATCACCTTCCTTTGGGCCGATAGACGATTGCATCCATTAAATGCACACTTAATTTTCTTTTGTAAAATGAATTTAAATCAATATCATCAAAAGATGTACGTACCTTTGGGTACAATTAGGACTCAACCAATTCAATTCAAAATACATATAACTTTATACTTTTATAAGAATTATAACTTATACCTTAGCCATAAAACAAAAGTATAATCAAATAAAATTGCATCATAATAACTGTAGTTTTAATCCAAAAAACAATTCTGTAATTTTTCAGAGAGTTGTGCGGTCTCCACGAAATTTTGTGTGGGCTGCCAACTTAAAAAGGGTATTTTGTGTGATTGCATCAAAAACCGTACGGTCGCATCAAAATCCGTGAGATTGCACCATTTCCTCAATAACTGTAAAACTGCATTTATTGTGCTGAAATTGACCCATGATCTAGAGAGAGTCTAATTTTGGAAGCACCTTAAATAACCTTTCAAATTTAGAAATTTAATTCTATCTGTATATTTTATTTTAGGAAACATATCAAAAATAACCTTTTAAATTCAGAAATTTAATTCCAAATTTATATATTTTGTTTTATAAAATTCATCAAAAATAAATTTCACTAAAACTCTAATTTCATAACTACCCATAACTGCCTAATTCCATAGAGGACGCATAGAGTGCCTCCATGATCGAATTTAGGCCAGAAATTTACAATTTCAATGAGAAAATCTTCTAGTAAATTCTAACCTAACCTAATGATCAAATATGGGCAATTAAGAACCATAATTAATGAAGAAAATCCTTAAATTTGTGCCTTCCAAAATCTTAATTTCAAGATGAAATCCAATCAAGAAGATTCAACAAAAATTCAACAAAGAATCATCAATTTAATCCTATTCTCTTTAGATCAAAGAAAGACCTAAACCTTTGGCATAGATACTAGGGGAATCATAAAGGCCAAACAATTACGTCTTATCTAGAGATCAAACAATTACATCTTATCTATGTTGATTCAAGCAATTCTTTTTTTCGTCTATTTGACTAATTTGCAAAACATACAATTATTGAATTTTATGATTTTCTCTGTTTTAGAAATTATGCAGGTTCAAGATAATTGGAATTGCAATATAGATTGGTTGAACTAAAGAAATCATCAAGACATTTATCAAAAATTTAAATTGTAGAATTATAAACTTGGTAAAGTGTTTTTGATGTTTGTTTTACAGGGAACAGACGTTGGTAACGTTTGCCAAACGTTATAACAATTTGGATGTGTGAAAAAACGCTGAAAAATCAATTGATCAAAGGCTGAAGGAACTACAAACGTTGGCAACGTTTGTAAAAACGTTGTAACGTTTGTAAAAACGTTGTAACGTTTTAAATAAATTAAAAACATCAAAATGGTTGTTTTGATCGATTGATTTCCAGGAGACAATCGTTGGTAACGTTTGTAATGAGCTGCATAGAAAAAGAAACCCTAATTCAAATCTTGAACTAAACGTTTTCAACGTTTTGACAAACGTTGTAACGTTTTAGAGCAGAAAGCTCTTCCTAGAACTGCCATTATAAATAGAGCTTTAGAGTTCTTTTCAAAATAACTTTTAGCCGCCCCTAACTTTCAAAAAGCAATTTTCTGTGAGCTTGAGTTCCTCCATTGTTGTGAGAGCTTAAAACTTCAAAATCTCTCAAACAACCTCAAATCCACTTCACTAATCTTGAGTTAGATTAGATTAGATTGAGCTTTTGAGTGTTTCTCTTGAGAATCTAAATTTAGAGACTTCGTTCTCTATTTGAGTTGGCCGTGTGACTTCTCATTGGTTGTAAGGGCTCACCGGTTCACAACTTGTAACATTTCTTGTTGGGTAATAGAAAGGCGCACCAAGAAGCGGTTGCGACGCCCCGGAGACGTAGGCATTTTACGCCGAACTCCGTTATCACCCCACGTGTCAATTTCTCTAAACTCATCTATTTTATTTTAATTGCAATTATTTTCAGTTTTTGAGTATTAGCGGTGCCTTAAGGGTAACAATATAGGGGTCAAACACTTACACCCCAGGGAAAGAGAAACAGTTCCCTACCTTAACCTAAGGACCGACATATGCCAAAGAAACTCAAAACATAAATCATAAGTGCGGAATACATACTTGATTCCATAACGTTGGCCATGGAATCCTCAATTGTGAAGAGCCGTCTCCGTGAGCATTAGACAAGTCTTCAATGGCAAGAAGTCATATGCTCGCCTTTACGTCGTATGGTCGTGGATTAAGTCTTTCAAGACAACAAAACACGCCTTTGAGAAATCACTTCAAAGTTTCCTAATGGATTTCTCCTCTCTGAATCTTTGATAGTGGAAAAAGAAGAGAAGACACTCAGATTCTGTGTAAAACTGAGTTGTGTTGTGTATCTTGCGCCTTGGGGACCCATCCTTATATAGGGTAACTCTAAATCTGGTGCACCAGATTTAGATGTACCATTTTAGACGTCCGTCTCTAATTAGACATCTAAAATTGGACATAATTGCAAATTCCATAATCAGTCCATCAATGAATATAAATTTTACCTGAATTATTCTACACATTTATAGACCACACCCTAATGAATATATATATTGTCAAATATCCTTAATTTATATTAGATCACTTTAGTTAAACAATAATACAAGACAATATACAATTCCTAATTATATTACCTATATGCTCATCGTTGGATATATGGTCCAATATCGTCACCTCCCCTCTATTTATTTCTCACTTTACGGAGGTTATTCCTCACTTCATGCCACAACCAAACAGATCTATTATATCTCTCTCGGTGTGTTGGTGTGTGAACTGAAAAAGGAGCGATGCTCCCTTCTTCTCTAGCCTTCTAGTACTATATGTGATTTTTTAATTTTCATAAAGAAAAAATGCCCTTTTCAATAAAGTTCGTTTTGGACTGAGCATTTCTGGGCCGACCATAGTTTCCAAAAAACCCAAGAGCAGCAAAAAATTGTAGTTTTTGCTGTGCAAAGATGGGTTTAGACTTGTCAAACTACGAAGGAATTCTCACGATCAGGGAACCAATCTACTGGATTATGAACGCAGTTTCTGCTAGTTTTCTTACAAAACTCCATATAGCAACGTGAGAATGAATAGTGTGGATACTAATAAAAATAAATTTAATGAATTGAAAATGAAAAACTACATAAAACCTTCCAAGTTTCCGCTTTTCGAAATTAAAAAAGTCGAATTGCAAAATGCAATTGCTATTTCTTGAGAAGCTCCAGAGCTTTGACAAGCACCGGTTCAAACCTAGTCACATTAAGCCTCACATTTTGCTCAAACCAATAGTACTTTTGCCGATCCTCCCACCCAGTTGCAGCTACTGCTTCGGGATCTTTTACAGCAGGGTGGTCCCACCCGTACTTGTCTAACAACGAGCTCTCATTGATGGTTATATTGTAGTCCAGTGTCCTGAGCTTCATCTCTTCTGCTGGTCGATCATAGTATCCATGCGCTGCACCGCTCATGTGGCTCCCTCCTAACGGTATCACCTGGATCATCACCGCATTTGTCCTAAGGAACAACATGTTTGTAAGCCCAGCACCATGCACACCCATTAGCACATCGCATGAGTCGATTAATTTTGATAGTTCAGACTGGTTGTCGCTCTTTTTCAGCTCCATTTGCACAAGCTGTCAAAAAGAAATAGCTATTGAGCCTGTATGTTACAAGAAAGGTATTTCGCAAAGAGCAACATAATATTGATGTCGTAATCGGCACACATACCTCAAAGCCGTTCTTCATGATAACCTCCGCTACCTCTTCTTGATTAAGAAGCTTTCTAGTTTTGGATCTCAATATAAGCATTAGCCTCGGCTTCTTGTCTGGCTGGGATTCCATCTTATATGGTATATCTACATTTATTGGCAGTGAATAGATGTTTCGAACATACAATCTGAACTGAAACATGTCAAACCTATCAAAAGCTCTATCCTGGTCAATTGAAAAGTCGCGATGGTTTAGAAGACCGACCATCATTTGAGGGTAGCAACGGATTTCAGAATCTTCATCAAAGTTTATGATTTCGTACCGGGTAAGATCTTTTAATATCAAACTGTGCTTGTTAATGAGTCCCTTATTATACCTGCTTATCAGGAACTGGACCTCTCCGTTAAAAGGTTTTGAAGCAAGGAAAAGCGGGATCAAGACATCAGTGAGGGCATGCCAGATGTTACCATTTGCTGACGGGCCGCCCATAGACATCAAAATAGCAGGGGTGTTCCTGTGGGCAGTACAAGCAGGTGCATCCCTTGGGTCCCTCAGCTGCTTCACTGTCACAAAATTGACCAGGTACGAGTACATCTTCTGCGAATAAGGGTTTAAGCTCCATTCTTGTTCCTTTAGGACTAGTGTGTGCGTAGAAGGAATGAAGAAGATGGTGGAGCTATTAGTTCCTTCCGTTCGAATATCACCGGTCATGCTGCAAATGTCGCTGCGCCAATCAGAATAGTCACAAATTGGTTTTGATGGAAGTGCCTCTTCATCTTTTTCACTAGCATTATCTATATGAGAAGTACAATACGATGTGAAGTAAGGCCTAAATGTATACGATCCATTAATTTAACTTGAGAGCAATATACCTATTTTTGACAAACTGGTAACGTATAATTGAAAAGCGTACTAGCAGAAATTACTTTAAAATTAAAAGGGGAAAAGATCAAATTTTATATTTTGAGTGCCGTAACTTCTTTTCTCTTTTTCTCATTCTATATTGATTTGGACAGGTAATGAGAGTTATCTGGCAACAGCTTCTTTCCTAGCCAATGCGTGTATAACACACAATCAAATGTAGTCAATTTCTTGATTGATTAAAAAAGAAAGAAAAAGGACAGCTAATGTAAAGATAATTAAGTTAAAAGAAATTCACAGATCTAATCAATTCACATTTGTTGGCTGATCATTATCAGCATATATACTAATTTTATTTGTCTGCTGCACCATTCTTCCTAAAAGGACCAGATTTTTTTTTTAATTTTTGTCAGAGAAAATAAAAATTATTTATGTCATAAAACAGATTGCAACACAAAATATGGGCAAATTAACAAATAAAAACTTCTAAGACCGTCATGGACTACAATATATCCAGGATTTGCACCTTCAATTGCCATTTATGTTTGGAAACAGAAGAACTTTCCGTCTAGACTGCTTGAGACAAGTTATATTTTACTTTCAGTTGATTATTAATCAGACCAGCGCGAAATTAAAAAGATAAATAATTTTCGTATACTAAACACTTACAAGATTGAATTTGAAGATTTGAAGTTAGCGGCGAAATATATGATAGAGACAGCAACTGAAATCCGCCTATAATAAACACCGTTAGAACCCCATTATATTTTGAAAAATCGAACTTAGAAAGCTTCATCTTTCTGCGCTCAAATGTCTGTAGTTTTGATTTCTCATCGGCTCAAATGGTGGTAGAGCTATAGTAGTATTTCATTTATGTGTGGTATTGCACTATATGGTGGTTGGCACAATTTTATTATTATTATTATTATTATTATATATATTGTGAGGTTAGGAGTTCTTTGTTTAGCCGAAATCAGCAGTAGGTGCTAGGCATCAATTTCATTTGATCGAGTTGTTTATTTTGTTTGGTAGTGTACTTACAAGAGGAGGGCTCAAATGTCTCAATCATACACTAATATTTTTATCTTGAATTTCAAAGTTTAAACAGACGATCTGAACCGCTTAACATTTTATTCACGTTAAAATATAATTGGAGATCAAATTTTATATTTTTTGAAAATTTTTTACTTTTTTTTTAAGATAGGTACAAAATCACTGTTTTTCAGGAAAATGTGAACCATTTAAAAACAATGATTTTGTACTTATCATAAAAAAATAGTAAAAAATTTCTAAAAAATATAAAATTTGGTCTCCAATCATATTTTAACATGGATATCATGTTGAGCGGTTCGGATCGTTTGTTTAAAGTTTGAAATGGAAAATAAAGATATTGAGGTACGATTGGAACATAAAGTAATGGAGCATTTGAGCACCTCTACTTACAATTACAAACATTCATATTTTCAATTTTTTTTGGTCCAAACAAGATTTCCTAGTAAATATTTTATAATTTTGTTATTTTTTTTTCTCTCTTTAATTTCTTTCTATTATTAAGTAGTAACGCGAAGGCTGTACTAAATTTTATTTATTAAATAACAAAATAATTTCCAACATGTGCCTCCGTCTAAGTAGCCTTAATGTAATGATGGTGCACTAACTGTTTTCTTTCTCTTTGAAAATATTTTTGTGTATATCTTTTCTTTCATATATGTCCCACTTTGTAAGCATATGTTCCATATCAAGTCCGATGGTTGACTTTTTTACTTAAAAAGTAGAACGGAATGAAATCCACCACATCCTATCCTCTTTTTATTGTTTTGACATTGATGTCAATTTTCTTTCTCTCAAGTCTTAGCAAACAAAACCAGCAACAATATTAGCGAACCGTAAGAAATATTGCTGGTTTTCATCAGTTTTCATGGGATGCCTATTGCCGACATTTTTATTAATATCCAAAGTTTAATACAAATTATTATTTATACCCAGAATCGGACCCAATATCGAAAAATGCCCAAACTGACCAGAAAATGGCCGGTTTACTCCCCAACTAAGCCGGCCATTTTCTGGCCGGCTTAGTTGTTTTTTTTTTTTTTTTTTAAAGGAGACATTATGAAGAGAAAAAATAATGAAATCTAACACTGAAAATTTGAATTTTTTTGTTTAAATTATTTGTTAGATTACTTCTTTTGATATATAATTAGTATATTTATACTAAAATACGCTAAATTACTTGAAATTATGTTGAATTACACTATATTAAGTTAAATTACACTACATTACATTACATTACGCTAAAATACGGTAAATTACGCTAAATTACAAATGAATATGGACGATATTTTCACTGAAAAGGTGAAAAATAACGACGAAACTTCAAACGGTCATAAAACGGCGCTCGAGTGTCCGATTTCAGCAAATGACCACTTTTCGGAAAGCTTGTGAAAATGCGCATGCGTCCGTGTCGGCAATGCCGAATTCCAAAACTCAGAATGGTCAAAAAACAAAGGGAAGAGCTTCAAAACTTGAGTTGAAGTTTCCGATTAAGATTTTCATTTCTATTATTCAATTCAAGTAGTTCAGTAAATTAGTTACATAATGAAATTGTAAAATACCAGTTTTTACTATTTTCGGAATTTTTTTACTATTTTTTATGATTCATGAAAGATGGCACAGAATCGGTCTATTTTAGCGTAATTTACCGTATTTCAGCATAATTAGCGAAGTTATTGTAATTTAGCGTAATTTAACGTAATTTAGTATAATTCAACATAATTTATTGTAATATAGTGTAATTCAACATAATTTCAAGTAATCTAGTGTATTTTAGTATAAATATGCTAATTATAAATCAAAAGAAGTAATCTAACAAATAATTTAAACACAAAATTTAAATTTTCAGTGTTAGATTTCATTATTTTTTCTCTTCATAATGTCTCCTTTAAAAAAAAAAAAAAAAAATGACTAAGCCGGCCAGAAAATGGCCGGTTTAGGGAGGAGTAAGCAGGCCAGAAAATGGTCGGCTTAGGGGGGGAGTAAGCCGGCCATTTTCTGGCCGGTTTGGGCATTTTCGATATTGGGTCCGATTCTGGGTATAAATAATAATTTGTATTAAACTTTGGATATTAATAAAAATGTCGGTGCCTATTGTCTTCTTTTGTTCTTCTTATGTTAGACCTATTGTTGGAATTTAGAGACCATTTTAGAGGAAAATATTATTGCAATTTGTTGGTTGGATTGATATCTATTTTTTTTTCTTAGAAGAGTCCAATAAAAAAAGGAAAAGTATCCTCTCAAGTACCATAAAAGATTCCCCTCACTTTACGGCTTGAGATTTACTCTCAGATGCTTTGAGATTCAAACTAGCACAGGAGCATTATTCTTGGGCTTTGAGATTCGGGCCAATTTAAAAAGAACGTTCCACTAATTCTAAAAGATTTCCTATTATGGTACCGGGAGGATCTGAATTCATAAAGAAAAAGGGTCAGTTTTTCAAAGCCGTCTACCATTTTTGTTTTGGTCCTCTGATTTAGACGTGCATAACTCGGCAGCATTTTTTTCAGTTAACATACAAAAAAAAATTTAGATCAGTTAGCCTATGACAAAATCTAATATCATAGTAGGGAGGCAGATTTAGTCTGTACACCATTCAAGAGCGACATGCAAACTTTTTTTAATGCGCAAATTAGGTCTAAACACCTTTGTCAATTTAAATGGATGTTTGATACAGAATGATAAACACAAAATTTAAAAATAAAATAAAATATTGAATTTTAAGATGTTGGTTATTATTAAATTTCTTTTAGAAATAAAATAAAAATACATAACTGTTAAGGATTAGAAACTTCAATTCAAATTTTAGGCAACTCCTTTCTTTTCCGGTCATCGCTCTCCTTTCTTTTCCGGTCGTTGCTCTCTCCGATCAGGCGAGGAGCGTTAATTCTGTTTCTTGTTTGCGCGATAAACCGTCCTTTTCGATCAGGTGAGGAGCGTGAAGTACGTTTCTCTTTCTCATTTGCGCGATAAATCCCGATCAGGGTGTAGGCCTTTGAGATGCGTGCCAAGTTAAAAGAACGTCCAGATTTATCACTTGCATCCCAGGTCAGGCGAGGAGCGTGAATTACGTTTCTCTTTCTTGTTTGCGCGATAAAACCCGATCAGAGTATAGGACTTTGGGATTCGTGCCAAGTTAAAAAAGAACGGTTCAGATTTATCACTTGCACCTCAGCTACCTGGGTGATAGGATTCGTGGCCGGCCGCCTTTGGGTGTCGGTAAAATTGGAATTGGAAAGGGAAGGGCAAAGAATCTAGGTGTGTGCGCTTTAACAGACCACAGTTAATGGGCTGTATCTTTTTTGTATATTATGAGAGTGAATCTTAACACAGCATATTTGTTTTCGGCCCAAGTTGGTAGAGGCTTTGTATTCCGAATTAATCGTTACACCTACTCTCCAGTCTCCAGTCTCTGAAACTGAATCTCCTTGACCTGCTCTAAAGGAAATGTACACGAGGCAAATTTTCTAATCTCTGTTGTTAAGAAATGGAGAAAAAGAAAAAAAAATTTTGAGGGGTGAGCATAGTGACACTATTCGCGATAAATTCGCGAATAATTTACATTTTATTTGTTTTTTTTTTTAATTTCTGAACCGAACACCGAATAAAATGTAAAAAAATTATTAATACGTTTTATTTGCGAATAAAACGCGAAATTTTATTTTTAAAATTTTTTTGGGGTCTTTTTAGGTTTTTTTTTTTTACTTTCTTGTCATACCGAATTATACCCGAATTATTTCCAAATAATGAACTTTTGACTCCGTCAAACTGAACTCGAACTATTCATTTGTTACTATGGGAGTGAGAATAGAGATGCGCTATTTGACCGGAAAGATAGGTAGACAACACTAGCACAAAAAATATTAATAGAAAATTATATATATCAAAAAAAGGTACATTTAGATAGAAATCTCATTTCATAGGAATGACGGGAATGAAATTTCCGTCTACGAGACTGTCTGCTAGCCAGTGTATTACAATTTGGTTTTATTCGGTAAATATTTGGCTGTATATTTTTATTCAGTGTCTAGCCGAATAAAAAATTACTATTCGGATCGAATATTGAATCCGTACTTGAAAAAAATTAAAAAACATTCAAAACCTATTAAAAGAATTTCGGATCCGAATTCATAACCCATTAAATAAGTTCCAGATTCGCCAAGTAGGTGTCTCTTCAAGCATCCCACTCAGAATCTTTTATAACTTCTCTACATGTTGTCTTATTGTATTTAAGTACTATGAGATTAAATCTTTAATAAAAAAATCCGCATATATAAATCCGAATAAGAATCCATATATTCGGCCGCATACCGTATATGAGGTATGTGGTGGCCTTCCAAATACCGAATGAGAACCGAATATAAATACACTGCTACTGGCAGGTTCATTTCAATTCCGAACCAGACCGATTTTGAACAGGGGGCCGTCTTTTTAACCGGACCTGGTAGACATCCACGTCCACTAAACTGAGCATAACCGCATCGCAAAAAAAAAAAAAAAAGACAAAAAGGACAAAAAAAAAAAAAAAACACTAGCCGGCCGGAATGTTTCAGTTTAACAAATCATTCTTTATACTAGAACTAAAAGGATTCTTGTTTTAACAAAATCCACGTCAACTGTTGTCTTGTGATTCATGTTCCTATAATTTATGGATAAATCTAGAAGAAACTGGCTGAACTTTTTTATTTTCTGATGGATCGCAAGAAATAAAAGCTACCCTAACGGTGTTTGAACTTATTGGGTCCAATATTCCGAATTGGGTCGACTTTATTCGGGTTATGTGTATTCCCAGTTCAAGTCTTTACTTGTATCAAAAAATTCAATTAAATATGTGTGTTATAATTGTACTACAGTGATGCTATGCATATAAAAACGAAGTATCATGTCCAGTATGTGTAAAAGATCCTTTTCATTTTAAGGTTTGAGATTTACTCTCATCTGCTTTGAGATTCGGACTAGCGTAGGGGTAGTATTATTGGCCTTTGAGATTTGTGCACAGTTAAAAAGAACAGTTCAGATCCACTAAATTCTAAAAGATTTTCTTTTACGGTACCGGGGAGGATGTCAATTCTATAAAAACTCACCTAGATGTGTTTGTGATGCTTACGTACGGTTTTCACTATTTTTTTTCTGTTCAGCTAGTTTCTTGTGGATTTAATCATTTAATCCTTTACATATTTTCAGATTGTCCAGTGATCTGAAAAGAAAAAATATCGAGTGTGTTGATTTTCTTTGCTAGTCACAATTGTTTCGGACGGGATAAACATTCCCTATGATTTATTTTTTTTAGTGATATGGTTATGAGTCAGATTAAGTGAACATGGATGTCTATCCCGTTCGGTTCATTCATGTCATTTTTATGAAACAAGATTTCATAGAAATATACTCCCATTTTTTATATTTTTTCTATTAATAAAAAATTAGCAAAAAAGAAGCAAGTTGTTGTAGGCTTGTAGCTATTCGGCAACAAGGGACTAAGCCACCTTAAGACTAAATCTTCTTACTTTAGCTTCCTTAGCAGCTTAATTCTGCTGAACACCGGTTTCTTAGCGAGGATTAAGAGCACCTCTCTAAGCCTCTTTTGCCCGGATCTTAACCCTCTGTCCGACTTGCCTAGACAGAACTTTTACAGACATTGTTACTTTCATAGTATCGTAACTTATCTTAATAAATCATCACATTTCACTACAGCAAAAAGGACCATCAGCGACCGGTTTTCCGGTCGCAGAAAGTATTGGCGCCGGTCGCTGATACTATTTCCGGTCGCAGAAAGCCAAATCCGGTCGCTGTAAGCTTTGTCGCAGATACTCTTCTGATGACGTCACCGGTCGCTGAATGACGTCATCCGGTCGCAGATACCTTTTTTGCGACCACTTTTTTTTGTCGCTGTTATTTTTTCTGACGTCAAGAAAAAGGTATCTGAGACCAAAAAAACGGTCGCATATACTCTTAACCGGTCGCAGAAAGTTTCTGTCAGATTTTTGAATTTTTTTTTATTATTTAAATTGACACCATTTAATAATTGATTCAATCCACTGTCTGATTATACCAGAAAATATTTAATATTTTGCTTGAGAATCAATCCAGAAATAAATAAAATCTCTGATGCACCCGTTATAATATTTTACACTCATATATTTTACAACAACAGAGAAAAACATATTTGAGTCCCAATACAAAATTTCAAAGTAACAAAACTAGAAGAAAGAGGGAAAAAGTTCAAACACAAAAAAAGATGTTATCACTCTCTTTGTTGTCAAAGTTATTCTACTAATTTCTTTTAAAAAATTAGTAGAGCTCAATCAGATGCCACATCAACCCCATTCTTTGATAAAAATTCCTTCACCTCTACTATGTCCTGCATACATAATCCAAGGTCAAAATAAATCGCAACTCCAAGTGGACCAAGTGGTTATGACTTATAATCACCCAAAGCATCTTAAAAAAGGGGGTTTTATAGTTAACAATATTAGAAATAATCAAACTATGTCCATCATGTATCCTAATAAAATTACAACATTGAGAGTAATAAATCCAAAAGTGAAAACTAATAACTAAAACTAAAAGGACATAACCAACATAGCAATACCAAATTACTTAGCAATAGAAAATTCCAACATAAAGATGTCATACCAAGATACAGTAAATCTAATCAGACAAACCCGTGTAATACAACTGTCCCTAAGCAAATATTTACACCAGAACTTAACAAAGAGAAAATTCAATTACAAACTAATATTATTCTTTCCTTGACAAAAAAAGTAAACACTTCATTGCTTACAACACTGTAACATGTTGACCAATCAAATTCAGCTTTTAATGAAAAACTTAAATTTGATCTAAAAAGGAGAATATTGCAATTTATGCATTTCAACTAGTTTTGACAAACAAATCAACAAATTAAAGTCCTTTTAATCATTTCTGTTGCAGACTTTTGACTTGGGAGATGCTAAGCATGCTTCAACACTGTAAATTACATTTATTTCGCTTATTTATGTGCATACATTTGGTTATATGGTGTGTGCATCCATACCATTTTAGTAGCATGTTCTGTGTGCATGTATTTCTTTAAGCTCTTGTTCAAAAATAAATGTGAAAATTCATCTATAAAAATTTGGTCCAGTGACATTTTTCATTACGTATGTATTTGCACTTAGAGCAAGTTTTCCGGGTATTTAGGGCTAAGCACAAAAAAATTAAATCAAGAGCAAAAAAATGTGAAATGACTCAGAACATATATATTAACTAATCCAAAATAGCAAAGTTCTTCATTATCAGCAAGTGAAATTAAATCAAAAGAAGTCAATTTAGAATTATAAACTAAGAAATTCGGGAAAAGTTCACAGGTGGATAGAGAAGTACCTTGTCTTGGGATTCCGGTTCCATTGTGTAGTAAAGGAAGAAATGAAGAAGCAAGTTGAAGTGGAGGCAAGTACCTTCCAGCGCTGAAGCAGGTCGGGCGGCAGGGTCAGGCGAAAGCGGTCGGGCGGCAGGGTCGGGCGAGAGAGAGAGAGGAGAGGTCACTAACGGTGGTCGGGGGTCGGGCAGAAGCGGGATCGGGCGGCAGCGAGTTTGGGAATTTTGTTTTTCGCTAAACCTAAAACGCGGCTAAAATGCAGGAGAGAGAGAGAAGAGAGACTCTGGCGGGGATTTAGGGATACCCTTCAGCGACCGGACCAAATCAGTCGCTGAAGGCTACATGCGCCGGTCGCAGAAGGTTGGTCTCCGAAACTTTTAACTTTTTTATTTTTAATTTTGTTTTCAGGGTCTTCAGCGACCGGCGATCCAACCGGTCGCTGATGCCGGTTGCTGATGACCGATTTTGTTGTAGTGTTTTATGAGCCTTAAAACCATCTTAAACCAAAGCATCGTTTTTCCATTAATTGATCACCTTTGAGCAACAAATTAATTTCTTATGATACTTTAGCGCAACAATAAAATATTGATAACTTAATAACATGTCGAACAACATGCCTTCCTTTGAGCCAACAATGTTGAAACATGTAAACACATAATAGTCATCACTATATTTTATTATCACTCAATTGTACAAATAACTTCAACAACCATCACCTTCCATTGGGTCGATAAATGATCGCATCCATTAAATGCACACTTAATTTCCTTTTGTAAAATGAATTTAAATCAATATCGTCAAAAGAGATACATTTGGGTACAATTAGGACTCAATCAATTCAATTCAAAATACATATAACTTTAATGCATTTATAATAATTATAACTTATACCTTAGCCATAAAACAAAAGTGTAATAAAATAAAATTGCATCATAATAACTGCATTTTTAATCCAAAAAACAAATATGTAATTTTTCAGAGAGTTGTGCGGTCCCCACGAAATTGTGTCGGCTGCCAACTTAAAAAAAGTATTTTGTGTGATTGCCTTACGGTCGCATCAAAATCCGTGAGGTTGCATCATTTTCTCAATAACTGTAAAACTGCATTTATTGTGCTGAAATTGACCCATGATCTAGAGAGAGTCTAATTTTGGAAGCACCTTAAAACATTTCAAATTTAGAAATTTAATTCTAAATCTGTATATTTTATTTTAGAAAATATATCAAAAATAAATTTCACAAAAAATAACCTTTTAAATTCAGAAATTTAATTCCAAATTTATATATTTTGTTTTATAAAATTCATCAAAAATAAATTTCACTAAAACCCTAATTTCATAACTACCCATAACTACCTAATTCCATGGAGGCCACATAGAGCACCTCCAGGATCGAATTTAGGTCATAAATTTATGATTTCAATTAGAAAATATTCTAGTAAATTCTAACCTAATCTAATGATCAGATATAGGCAATTAAGAACCATAATTAATGAAGAAAATCTTTAAATTTGTGCCTTCCAAAATCTTAATTTCAAGATGAAATTTAATCAAGAAGATTCAACAAAAATTTGACAAAGAATCATCAATTTGATTCTATTCTCTTTAGATCAAGAAAGACCTAAACCTTTGACATAGATACCATTTATAGGGGAATCATAAAGGCCAAACAATTACGTCTTATCTAGAGATCAAACAATTACATCTCATCTAGGGGTCAAACATTTACATCCTGGGGAAGGAGATTGATATGTCTATATTTGATCTATTGTTTCGACCTATTTTCAGACCAGACCTTACGTTTTTTACCACTAAATTGCATAGTTTACATTGAATATCAGTAGAATATGGTACTGCTGCAGTTTGTGGTTGATTTGCAGGAAATGGGCGAAAACAGGCAGAGTTCTGACTTCCCCCACGCGAGCCGCGTCCCATCTGACGCGGGTCGCATCGCAGCCCAGACGCGACCTCGGACGCGACCCTCATCGCTCACATCAGTGCTGCCTGACGCGGGTCGCATGCGAACTCATGCGGGTCGCGTCGACTTAAATGCGCCAGGCCCAATTGAAGCCCGTTAAGACGTCTATAAATAGAGGAGGCCCGGCGTAGATCAAGGCATCCAGGAGAATCCACAATTTTATCCAGAAAACAGATCCGATCCGAAGAGAGAGCTTGGCGCCAGGGAAGAGGAGAGGCGATCTGGAGCTGATCTGGAGCTACGACTTGGATAAGGAGATTTCAGAAGCTTCGATCCTCTTCACTCCTCCTTCTCTCACCATGATTTGCATCCTTTCTCTCTCTTTTATTTTGATTTTGCTTATGTCTGAGTAGACTTGTAGTTTCGAGAGTTTGGATTGTAGTCTGATACTTTGTTTGATTATGCACATGGATTGATTCTGATTGATATTTCGTGTTTCTTTGATTCTTGTATTATTTGTGATTGCTTGATCTGAATTATTTGATTCTTGATTGTCTACTGTTGAATGCCTTTGGCATTTCTTCTTGTAACAAGGCTTGATGTTTCTTACAAATTAGGTTAAGTACTTGAGGTAGGTCTGAGAACCGAAAGGTGAGGTCAATAGTAGCCGAGAGGTGAAATTTCCACTTGCACTTGATCAGCTTGTGGATACCTTTAGTAAACAGAACTGAGAACTTAGGTTTAGATCAAACAGCTTGATTAAATCTAAGAAGGTGAAATTGCATTTCCAAACCAGGTCTGGTAAGCCAACACACGAGAGTTGAGGTTTAGTGACACTAGGTACGGTCAATCTAGCCTTACACGACTTAAACAACCAGTTTCTGACATGTGCAGACTCAGCTCAAGGGGCCATGCGGGTCGCGTGAGTTAGCACGCGGGTCGCATCACAAGGGTCGCAAGCCACAGCTTGCGAGTCGCGTGAAAGGTCCAGAGTGCTTAAGGGCCACGCGGGTCGCATGCGAAGGCATGCGGGTCGCGTCACAAGGGTCGCATACGAGAGTATGCGGGTCGCCTGGCAGGTCCTGAGCAGCAAAGTTGAAGATGAAATCCAAAACCCTTGAAACACCCTTTTATACAATAGTACAAAACACAAACATTTAATTGATTCATTACTTGTCCATACATTCGTTTACTTGTTCATACATTCGTTTACTTGTTCATAAATTCATTACAAAACTTAGAAATAGACAAACACCCAATTTTTACACTTCTAGTACCTAATTAGGGAAAGTAGAGGTTCAGAACTTGAGTCGTCCCTGTGGATCGACACCCGATTAAACTACACGACTGGATTGTACACTTGCAGTCCTAGTCAAGAGTTGAATAGGGTTTAAACTCTACAGATCCGTCTGTAGTGAAACTTTGTTCACCACTTTTACCACGAACAGAGATCCCCACCTTAACCTAAGGACTGTCATATGCCAAAGAAACCCAAAACATAAATCATAAGTGCGGAATACATAACTGATTCCATAACGTTGGCCATAGAATCCTCAATTGCGAAGAGCCGTCTCCGTGAGCATTAGATAAGTCTTCAATGGCAAGAAGTCATTTGCTTGCCTTTACGTCGTATGGTCGTGAATCAAGTCTTCCAAGACAGCAAGACACGCCTTTAAGAAATCCCTTCCAAGTTTCCTAATGGATTTCTCCTCTCTGAATCTTTAATGGTGGAAGAAGAAGAGAAGACACTCAGATTCTGTGTAAAACTGAGTTGTGTTATGTGTGTCTTGTGCCTTGGGGACCCATCATTATATAGGGTAACTCTAAATCTACCGCACCAGATTTAGATGTCCCATTTTAGACGTCCATATCTAATTAGACATCCAAAATTAGACATAATTGTAAATTTCACAATGAGTCCATCAATGAATGTGAATTTTACCTGAATTGTTCTACACATGTATTGGCCACACCCTAATGAATATATATATTGTCAAATATCCTTAATTTATATTAGATCACTTTAATTAGACAATAATACATGACAATATACAATTCATAATTATATTACCTATATGTTCAACGTTCGATATATGATCCAATATCGTCACTCTAATCACACCCTCTGTTTATTTCTCACTTTACGGAGGTTATTCCTCACTTCATGCTAGTGTTTTGAAAAAACCCGGCCGGTCCAGGACCAGACCGGCCAAACCGTGGACCGGACCTAGACCGGCCCCTTCCGTGCACCGGACCCGTCCCGGACCGGGGTTAGGTACGGTCCAGTCCGTGGACAGGCCGGTTTGGTTTTCTTCCCACAGACCCGGATCGACCCCCCCTTCTTCTATCCGTGGACCCGACCCGTCCCGGACCGGACCTAACCCGGACTTTCTACTGTAGCGACGGACCGAAACTGAACCCGCTGGACCCGAACCCACTGCACCCGTGAGCCGCGCATACACTGGCCAGTGAACCACGCCCGCGCCCGTGAGCCGTGACTGTGAACCCGACCCGCACCCATGAGCCGCGCATACACCGGTGCAAAATTGGGTTTTTTTGTTGATAGCGGAATTCAAACTTGGGACCTCTCTCAATACAACCAAAACCTTTAACCACTCCGCCACAGTTTAACTTGTGATATATTCTAATAACTTTAGTAATTGATCTATTCTTTGTTTTAATTCGGAATAAATTAAACTTTAAAGTTTATTATCTTCCCTTAAAAGTATAATAACTGTTATATATCTAAAATATTTCTAAAGAAAGCTAATATATCAATATTTCTAAAGAAGCTTTGATCAAAATATTTAAACTAAACAACTGAGGGGGAACTAGAAAATTTAAATTGTAGAGCTCAAATTTAAAATACCTAATTAATGCACGTGATTAGAATTTAAACCCAAATCTCTACATTATACATAATTTAAGGGGACTGCTATTTTTAAGGCAGAAATTCATTTATTGAGAGCAGAGAGAAACTTTTCCTTCAATGTACCTGAATTGCCCTTCTTGAAACCTTTCTTATTCTTTGCTTCTAATTAATTTCTGCTACAATTAGTGATAGGTCCCTGTATCGATGGCCCTTAATGAGCCCAAGTCTAGCCCATAAAGAATTTTGACTCAGATCCACAAAGGGCCTCCCAAAAATAAAGCAAGATAAAACCTCCAATACAGGCTACAGCCTAAAAGACAGTCTGGGACTCGGACCCCCTCCCGGGGCCAGCCCGAGACCAAAGACAGTTGGGACTCAGACCACTCCCGGGGCCAGCCCGAGATCGAACAAAACAAGGCTCGAAGCCTAAAGGCCTAACAGTTAAAGAAGACCGACATAAGGCCTCGCTGTTCGGCTTAAGACAACTCGGCTCGTGGAGTCGGGCTGGGCCTTGATCAAAAAGGCCCGGCCTAATACTGACTTCGCGTCACCGCTGAATTATGCGAATATCACCGCCTATTATGCGGGCGCCCTCAGCTATTATGCAGACCCTCGTCATTAATGATGATAAGACGCCGCTACAGTAAGACGCCCCCTATTTAAGGCAGAAAATTTCTCATTAAAGGGGATCGCATTTATTACTAATCAGAGGTATCTAAAGAGTTAGAGCGCTGATACCTCACCACCTCCACGCGTGTTTACAGCCTCAGCCCGTTTTACTCGAGACGGGACGAGCCCACTTTACAGGACCCAGTTCCCTCACGGCCTGCTCCCCCGGGACATGACATACCTGTAGCCTACCAGATTAAACCCAAGTACGGCCCGGCCCCTCTTCGAAAGGGACGTATCAATTAGAAAAGTTAATAACCGGTTATAAGTTGAAAGAAATTGCTAGCCCATTGAAAATAGAAATTTTATTCTTAATTTGTTTATTTCAATATCCTATGTTGCCTTTCTTTCTTGATCTAAATCTTCTTATGGTTTTAGTTTATTGTTTCTCTTTGTAAGCAAGAACTAAAATGAATCAAAATATAGAGAAATTATGTGATTTTCAAGTATTTTTGTAAAAATGAGTTTATGTCTTTTTGTAAATATATGAAGATAAATATATTTAATCCTACTATGTAAAATTATATCATTATTTATTTAGTAAAGTAAAATTATATCATTATATTGATGTTGATATTTGAATTCTTCCCACAAACACGTTCAAGTATTTTAAAATCAAAATATGATGAATTAAACTCTAAAATTGAGTTTATTGTCTTTTTGTAAATATATGAAGATTAATATATTTAAGCCTAATATGCAAAATTATATCATTATATTTTTAGTAAAGTAAAATTATATCATTATATTGATGTTGATTTTTGAACTTTATGTATAAAAATGATTTAATTGATGCTAATTTGTTTCTTTGTGTAGATAAATTTAATACGTAGTTATAACTGCACTTAATTAGTCATGACCAAAAAATAAATAAAAGAGGAGAAAAAATCTTAATGGTGAAATATATATCACATAGAAAATAAGACATCATGTCAATATATTTTCAAATAAAACGAACTTTATATTTCCAAACATGTAAATACAGCCATTGTATTGAACGTTTCTAAACATGTCAAATATACACTGCTTGCTTATAATTAAATTACTTGCCTATTTAATTTTTTAATTATTGCAGCATTTAATTAGAATAAAAAAATAAGGAAGGTTTTAAGAAAAACAAAAACGGTATTTAGAAGAAAAATATCTCTTTGCTTTCAATAACTCAAATTATGCGTTGAAAATAGCAGCCCCTATAATTTGAACCCAAATCTTAAGACAATAAAATAATAAAATGGTAATATCCATAATTAAAAAATTAAAATTATAGGAGTGATTAAGCATCTCTTGGCTTGTCTTAAGATTCGCACCTGCGGAACAACTAATACTAAGATTCATATATAATCTGAATGTCAAACCAATATAAAATGAATTGTAAAATAATAATGCAACATAGGTCTTGTATCCTAATTAAGTCTTAAGAATAATAATGCAACATACATAATAAATTGAATATTGTAATTTAAAATTTATTAACACAAATATTGACAACATATTTTATCTAGAACTATTAACAACATATTAACTTAAGGAATTTTTGTAATATCAAAACCGAATGTTTGTAATATAAAAAAAATGATCTAATTCGGTTTTGTTTTTAAATCAATTGTTTTAAAATAAATTAGTTTTAAATTTTAATAAAAGTGTTGGAATGTCGTGAATTTCAATTTATATCATATTATAACAAAAATTGTTCGGTTCAAATAACAAACTTATTGAATTGAAAAAAAAAACAGCAAAAAAAACAGAAAAAAAAACAAATAGCAAAAAAAAAAATATATATATATATATATAGAGAGAGAGATGGGCTATTGTACTTCGCGAAGTAAAACCCCCGTTTACTTCGGGCCATGTTTTGTCATTTTGAAAATCCAAACAACCGATCCGAACCGTTCAACATGTTCTAAATATTGAAATGTGCTTGGAGACTAAATTTTACATTTTTTGGAATTTTTTTACTATTTATTAAGCCACTTTGAAAGTTTCTGATCTGGTGGTCCAGAAAATTTTACTGTTCACCGTTGGATCAGAAACTTTCAAAGTGGCTTAATAAATAGTAAAAATATTCCAAAAAATGTAAAATTTGGTCTCCGAGCACATTTTAATATTTAGAACATGTTGAACGGTTCGGATCGGTTGTTTGAATTTTCAAAATGAAAATATGAACGTGAAGTAAACGGGGGTTTTACTTCGCGAAGTACAATAGCCCATCTCTCTATATATATATATATATATATATATATATATATATATATATATATATATACCGTGGACCGGACCGGAACGTGGCCCCCCGGACCCGTGGAACCGCCGAACCCGTGGTTTGATCACGGGCCGAGTTCGGCCTCTGAAAATCGAACCCGTGGACCGGGCGGGTTTGGACCGGACCAGACCGACCCGCCCCGTTTTCAATTCACTACTTCATGCCACAACCAAACATGATATATTATATCTCTCTCGGTGTGTTGGTGTGTGAACGGAAAAAGGAGCGATGCTCCCATCTTCTCTAGCCGTCTAGTTAGAGTGGGAAAAATGGCACGCCGGAGCCGGCTCCGTCACGGAACGGCACGGCACGCATATCAGTTACGTGCCGTGACTCGCGTGTCCCGTGCCGTGACTACTCGCGTGGCGTGATCAATAGTTGGCAAAGAAGACACGGCACGGCACGGCACGGCACGGAACACGGCACGGTAGACACGTCAGTCACGATTCGACATTAATTTATGTTAAATTCTAAATTCTGGACAAAAGAATATGTTTTTAGCATCAATATTTTCTTTCAATATTAATTCTTCATTTTAAATTTTAAAGAATCGTTTCATTTTTTTTTTAAAAACGTTAAATGCGATCAAACGTGATTAACGTAACCGGTCACAGCACTTTTGGTTACGGTACTTTTGGTCACGGCACGTTTGGTCACGGTACGTTTGGTCACGGCACGTTTGGTTCCGGCACGACTTAGTCACGGCACGTTTGGTCACGGCACGAGTTAGTCACAGCACGCGAGTCACGGCGTGACTCGCGTGCTGTGACCACCGCTTGTAATTTTTGTCACGGCACGACACGGCACGCGAAAAATTAACTTGGTCACGGCACGGTACGGTACGCGACGGCGTGTTAGTCACAGCCCGGGACAGCGCGTTTTTCCCACTCTACGTCGAGTACTATATGTGATTTTTTATTTTTCATAAAGAAAAAACGCCCTTTCCAATAAAGCTCGTTTTGGACTGAGCATTTCTGGGCCGACCATAGTTTCCAAAAAACCCAAGAGCAGCAAAAAATTGTAGTTTTTGCTGTGCAAAAGATGGGTTTAGACTTGTCAAACTATGATGGAATTCTCACGAGTCACGATCAGGGAACCAATCTACTGGATTATGAACGCAGTTTCTGCTAGTTTTCCTACAAAACTCCATATAGCAACGTGAGAATGAATAGTGTGGATACTATTAAAAATAATTTTAATGAATTGAAAATGAAAAACTACATAAAACCTTCCAAGTTTCCGCTTTTCAAAAGAAGCGAAAAAAAGTCGAATTGCAAAATGCAATTGCTATTTCTTGAGAAGCTCCAGAGCTTTGACAAGCACCGGTTCAAACCTAGTCACATTAAGCCTCACATTTTGCTCAAACCAATAGTACTTTTGCCGATCCTCCCACCCAGTTGCAGCTACTGCTTCGGGATCTTTTACGGCAGGGTGGTCCCACCCGTACTTGTCTAACAACGAGCTCTCATTGATGGTTATATTGTAGTCCAGTGTCCTGAGCTTCATCTCTTCTGCTGGTCGATCATAGTATCCATGCGCTGCACCGCTCATGTGGCTCCCTCCTAACGGTATCACCTGGATCATCACCGCGTTTGTCCTAAGGAACAACATGTTTGTTAGCCCAGCACCATGCACACCCATTAGCACATCGCATGAGTCGATTAATTTTGATAGTTCAGACTGGTTGTCGCTCTTTTTCAGCTCCATTTGCACAAGCTGTCAAAAAGAAATAGCTATTGAGCCTGTATGTTACAAGAAAGGTATTTCGCAAAGAGCAAAATAATATTGATGTCGTAATCGGCACACATACCTCAAAGCCGTTCTTCATGATAACCTCCGCTACCTCATCTTGATTAAGAAGCTTTCTAGTTTTGGGTCTCAATATAAGCATTAGCCTCGGCTTCTTGTCTGGCTGGGATTCCATCTTATATGGTATATCTACATTTATTGGCAGTGAATAGATGTTTCGAACATACAATCTGAACTGAAACATGTCAAACCTATCAAAAGCTCTATCCGGATCAATTGAAAAGTCGCGATGGTTTAGAAGACCGACCATCATTTGAGGGTAGCAACGGATTTCAGTATCTTCATCAAAGTTTATGATTTCGTACGGGGTAAGATCTTTTAATATCAAACTGTGCTTGTTAATGAGTCCCTGATTATACCTGCTTATCAGAAACTGGACCTCTCCGTTAAAAGGTTTTGAAGCAAGGAAAAGCGGGATCAAGACATCAGTGAAGGCATGCCAGATGTTACCATTTGCTGACGGGCCGCCCATAGACATCAAAATAGCAGGGGTGTTCCTGTGGGCAGTACAAGCAGGTGCATCCCTTGGGTCCCTCAGCTGCTTCACTGTCACAAAATTGATCAGGTACGAGTACATCTTTTGCGAATAAGGGTTTAAGCTCCATTCTTGTTCCTTTAGGACTAGTGTGTGCGCAGAAGGAATGAAGAAGATGGTGGAGCTATTAGTTCCTTTCGTTCGAATATCACCAGTCATGCTGCAAATGTCGCTGCGCCAATCAGAGTAGTCACAAATTGGTTTTGATGGAAGTGCCTCTTCATCTTTTTCACTAGCATTATCTATATGAGAATTACAATACGATGTGAAGTAAGGCCTAAATGTATACAATCCATTAATTTAACTTGAGAGCAAAAGCGTACTAGAAATTACTTTAAAATTAAAAGGGGGAAAAGACCAAATTTTATTTTTTGAGTGCCGTAACTTCTTTTCTCTTTTTCTCATCTATATTGATTTGGACAGGTAATGAGAGTTGTCTTTTTGGTTTGGCAACAGCTTCTTTTCTAGCAAATGCGTGTAAAACACACAATCAAATGTAGTCAATTTCTTGATTGATTAAAAAAGAAAGAAAAAGGACAGCTAATGTAAAGATCATTAAGTTAAAAGAAATTCACAGATCTAATCAATTCACATTTGTTGGCTGTTCATTATCAGCATACTAATTTTCTAACATTTGTCTGCTGCACCATTCTTCCTAAAAGGACCAGATTTTTTTTAAAATTTTTGTCAGAGAAAATAAAAATTATTTATGTCATAAAACAGATTGCAACACAAAATATGGGCAAATTAACAAATTAAAACTTCTAAGACCGTCATGGACTACAATATATCCAGGATTTGCACCTTCAATTGCCATTTATGTTTGGAAACAGAAGAACTTTCCGTCTAGACTGCTTGAGACAAGTTATATTTTACTTTCAGTTGATTATTAATCAGACCAGCGTGAAACTTGGTAATATAGGTTTGGATTTTGCATCCGAATAAGTGATATATTCAGGTGTGTGTGTGTGTGTAAACACAAAATAGTAGCAATATATAATGTATTAAAAACAAAAATAAGTATGAAAATTCAACATAAAACAAGGGAGTCGTGCAAAGGAATTAGAAAACGAAAAGAAAAAGAAAGAGAGGTTATTAATTATAAAAATACCAAAGATTGCATTGGTTCTACTGTTGTTCTCAGTATCAATGTTACTCTCTGTAACTATCGTTGTATCATATTGGTGCGTGCTTGGTTCTTTCATCTTCCCTAGAAACAGAAAGAAAAAAAAAATACACTCAATTAAATTAAATACATACAAGTAAACAAAAGTAGCAAGCTAGAAAAATTTGGTAAACCTCACAGTTTAGGTTATGGAGACTGAAAGATTGAGGCGATGAATAGAACATAGCAAATAGCAAGCAGATGCCTACAAGCAGCATCAGATGGAACGCAACATCAGATGATACCTTCATCTCTAACACAAGCAAACTCAGTTACTTAGCTAGTCTCTCTTTATGTCTTTAGTGGGAGATTGGTAGTGGACCACCTCGTTTATAGGGGATATTACTTTCTGTGGGCCCCACAGTTTATGTTGGATGATTGGATCGTCCGGAGACTATCGGAAATAAATCTGCTGTTATTCCAAAGGAATAACAGGAACCTGTTATTCAGATCCCAACCGTTAATCTTCGTCGACATTGGCCCATGGAAAATTCTAAACGGTTGAGATCTGAATAAAAGGTTCCTGTTATTCCTTTGGAATAACAGCAGATTTATTTCCGGAGACTATCTGACGGCAGAATAACACCGAGCGGACAAAGTCGCTCCAAATCAAATCCAATATGGGCCCCTCAATTTTGAACCGTACGATCTTAGATCAAATTACTAGTCTCACCGTGGGTGTTCGGTAATAAACTCACCTATTAGCACTCTTTGAGCCTTTTTCAGACTCCTTTGTGAAATTAGTTTTTGCATCTCAAACAACATTTATTTTGTGAGAATTAACTTTTGTTTTTTATCTGAATTCTTAAATGTAAGCTCTTCTATATCATTTCTCTTGAATTAAGTCTCCTTGAAGCTATTTTTTTTAATTCAGTTCTGCCGAACACCGACTCTTTAACCCTACTTAAAATTTACTTCCGATATATTACGGTTCCGGTAAAAATAAATTTTTGGCCGTGTCTATTTAAAATTAATTTTGTTCCAATTGTATTTTTAAGTTTATATCAAATTTACTATTCCCTATTAAAGTTAACAGATAACGAACAAATTACGGATAATTATCGAATATATTAATACTTTATATAATTTAATTCAAAAATATGACAAACAGATAAAGAGTGAGACTATGGTACTATGCATATGTGTATATATATATAGAGAGAGAGTAGAATTCTTAAGCTCACCAATTAAGTCCCTTTGTGAGCTTAACTCAAAAACTCATTGAATTGGTTTCAAACGATGCATCCAAACCGTTGAAACCAATCTACTTCACGAGTGATGTATTTACATGTCAAATTTATAAAATTTCGAACTAATTTAGTATAAAGTCAAGCAGTCAAAAAAAGATGGTTTATAAGTTAATTTGAATGTGTTCATTTTTCTACCACTTGACTTTATATTAAATTAGTTCGAAAATTTAAAAACTTAACATGTAAACTCATCACTCATGAAGTAGATCGGTTTCAACGGTTTGGATGCATGCATGCTTGAAACCAATTCGATGGGTTTTTGAGTTAAGCTCACAAAAAGGCTTGATGAGCTTAAGAACACTTAGTTCTACTCACACACACACACATATATAATATATATATATATATATAGAGAGAGAGAGAGAGAGAGAGATGAGCTATGGTGAGACATGGAGTAAAACAAGTTTGTACTCCACGTCATATTTTCATTTTGAAAATCCGAACCGTTCAACATGTTCTCTATATTGAAATGTGCTTGGAAACCAAATTTTACATTTTTTGAAATTTTTTTACTATTTATTAAACAACTTTGAAAATCGCTGATCCACTGTGAACAGTAAAAAACAGTAAAATTTTATGGACCACCGATCAGCAATTTTCAAAGTGGCTTAATAAATAGTAAAAAAATTTCAAAAAATGTAAAATTTGGTCTCCAAGCACATTTCAATATAGAGAACATGTTAAACGGTTCAGATCGGTTGTTTGAATTTTCAAAATAAAAATATAGTGCCATGGAGTACAAAATTGTTTTACTCCACGTCTCACCATAGCTTAATTATATATATATATATAGAGAGAGAGAGAGAGCTGGGCTATGGTGAGTTGTGAAGTAAGAGGTCATTTTTACTTCACACTCATATTTTCATTTTGAAAACCAAACAACCAATCCGAACCGCTCAACATGTTCTCTATATTGAAATGTGCTTGGAGACTAAATTTTACATTTTTTGGAATTTTTTTACTATTTATTAAGCCACTTTGAAATCGCTAATCCACTGTGAACAGTAAAAAACAGTAAAAATTTCTGGACCACCGGATCAGCGATTTTCAAAGTGGCTTAATAAATAGTAAAAAATTCCAAAAAATGTAAAATTTAGTCTCCAAGCACATTTCAATATTTAGAACATGTTGAGCAGTTCGGATTGGTTGTTCGGAATTTTCAAAATGAAAATATGAGCGTGAGTAAAAATGACCTCTTACTTCACAACTCACCATAGCCCAACTCTCTCTCTCTATATATATAGTGATGCTACGGTGCTTTGGGAAGTAAAGAGAGTGTTTTACTTCCCGCTCATATCTCCATTTTCAAAGTTCAAATAGTCAATTTGAACTTCTCAACATAATCTTTCTATTGATATGTGCTTGGAAACCAAATTTTATATTTTTTGGAAATTTTTTACTATTTGTTTAGAATTTTTCAAAATCACAGTTTTTCATTAAATAAAAAATAAAAAAATAAAAAAAATACCGATTTTAAAAAATTCTAAACAAATAGTAAAAAATTTCCAAAAAAATATAAAATTTGGTCTCTAAGCACATATTAATATGAAGATCATGTTGAGAAGTTCAGATCGACTATTTGAACTTTGAAAATAGAGATATGAGCGGAAAGTAAAACACCCTCTTTACTTCCCAAAGCACCGTAGCATCACTCTATATATATATATATAGAGAGAGAGAGAGAGAGAGAGAGAGATGGGCTATTGTGCTTTGCAAAGTAAAACCCCCTCTTTACTTCGGTCCATATTTTTATTTTTGAAAATCCAAACAACCGATCCGAACCGTTCAACATGTTCTAAATATTGAAATGTGCTTGCATACTAAATTTTACATTTTTTGAAATTTTTTTACTATTTATTAAGCCACTTTGAAGATCGCAGATCCGGTGGTCCAGAAAATTTTATTGTTTTTTACTGTTCACAGTGGATCATTAATTTTCAAAGTGGCTTAATAAATAGTAAAAATATTCCAAAAAATGTAAAATTTAGTCTTTAAGAACATTTTAATATTTAGAACATGTTGAACGGTTCGGATCGGTTGTTTGAATTTTCAAAATGCAAAATATGGCCTGAAGTAAACGGGGGTTTGATCACTCAAAAGAGAGCAATGTTTCTTTTAATATTTATAAACTCGGAAATGCTATCGGTTCGGACAGCAAGCGCACAATCCTATCGAGTAGTATATTCGAGGTCGATCCATAGGGAATATTGGTTCAGTGCTTCGAGCGATTGAATCACAATCTTTCGAAAGGCTAGATGAAATCTGTAAATTGAGGGATGTTGTTGTGATCAATGTAAATTAGGAAGCAATTAAAAATAATTAAAATAAAGATAGAGATGAGAATTCCTAGGGTTTCGGCACACCATTGCTACTCAATCCGCTTTGACAATATATTCCTGTTGTGTCTGATTTCCTATTGTTGTTTAATGAAAGACACCACATAGGTCATTGCGATTTATGTTACGCAAGAATGACAGATCTTTCACCGAGATTCTACATAGGACACTGCGATTTACCTTACGCAAATGTCTGATCTCTCAAATACCCCAAATTACTACATAGATCACTGCGAATTTCTTTACGCATGTGATAGAATTTGGTACGCGTTTTGTTGGTCTAGTTTATGGTTTCCCCGCTAAGGTTTTCTTCACATAAACCTAATAAATCTCAACGAGGCTAATTCATACAAATAGTTTCTCTTGCCATTAAAGTACTGTCACTACCCTAACGGGCTCAAACTAGATCATTGAAATTAGATGAAGAGATAGTAAATCACAAAAGCATTTTGTTTCAACAACAAGAAATCATAATCAATAGAAATATATATATCAAAACATCAAGAGTAACAAGGTTTACTGCCTAGCCCTAAGAAAAGAAACTTAGCCGCGGCACGGCATTGTTACAAGCACTCCTCTCTTCTCTCTTTAATCAAATATAACCCTAATTACAAAGATAACTATTCCTTCTGCCCAGGGGCCTTATATAGGAGTGGAGGGACGTGTAGAGGTTGAGTAGGGGCTAAGAAACTGATCTGAAACAGCTGTCGGCAGTTATTCCCCAAGAGGTGCCTTCGGATACGGGCCGTATCAGGTGATACGGTCCGTATTAGGTCCTTGACGGTTAGGGTTTAATGCTTCCAGCGCTATCTCCTGATCTGTGCTAGGCCTTAGGCAATACGGACCGTAACAGAGACTTAGTCGATGAGC
Source organism: Carex parvula (assembly GCA_025461045.1). Classification (NCBI taxonomy): domain Eukaryota; kingdom Viridiplantae; phylum Streptophyta; class Magnoliopsida; order Poales; family Cyperaceae; genus Carex; species Carex parvula. The sequence goes on along the minus strand of JAJGRW010000289.1, from coordinate 66,781 downwards.
GTTGCTGATCCGATTGACCCGATTCTAGCTCCATTTGGTGTAAAATAGTTCCAAAACTTGTTTTCAGCAATAAAACATAAAGAATGGTGACAGTAGCCTTTTTCTCTAATAAAGTAAACATAAGTGTGAGAAAATATGCAAAACCTAAGCCAAAACCCTACGTAAATCATCATTATTTTGACTCTGATCAGGGTTTTACTTTGCAAAGCACAATAGCCTATCTCTATATATATATATATATATATATATATAGATATAGATATAGATATATGAGATGGAGTAGAACTAGTGTGTTCCTAAGTTCACCAAATTCTTTTGTGAACTCAACTCTAAAACTTATCAAATTGGTTTCAAACGACGAATTCAAACCGTTGAAATCCTTCTACCTTACGGGTGATGCGACTACATGTAAAAAATTTAAACTTTTGAATTAATTTAGTATAAAGTAAGTGGTCAAAATTAGAAGGTTTATAAATTAATTTTAATGCATTCAGTTTTTAATAATTTTTGACCACTTAACTCTATACAAACTAATTTTAAAATTTAAAATTTTCACATATAAACGCATTACTCGTAAGGTAAAAGGAGATCAATTATTTGAATTCGTCGTTTAAAACCAATGTGATAGATTTTAGAATTAAGTTCACAAAGAGACTAGGAACTTAGGAACTTAGGAACACCCTAGTTCTACTATGTGAGATGACTACCCTACAGAGTAAAATAAGTTTTTACTCTACGTTTTTCCTCCCTTCGATCTGTTTAAAAAGTAGTGCAGATCGCCTTGATGATGAGCAAAAAATTTCGCTAGAATTAGCGTCCAGTGGCTGGAGGCATCCAGTCTTCCCCTTCCAGCGAAATTTTTTCATGTCCGACTCGAGCCCTTCCTCATCTCTCTCAGCGCTTCCCTCCCTGGAAGCCTCCTCCACGATTCCTGGAAAACAGGAAAACTCTAACCCCCTCTCTCCTCTTGCTCCCTCTCGCTGGCCACCCCTTTCCACCGCTCTCTCTTGTCTGGCACAGGGGCTCTCGACCTCTAAACCTAGAAGCTTCCCTTCACCCTTTGACCCTTCTTGTGTTGTTGGGCGACCATGTCTCTCTGTCTCTATCTCGAGAGTACAACCAGGTCTCCCTCTCCCTCTCTCAAATTTTGGACAACTTTATGTATATTTTTGAAAAAAAAAGGTGAAATTGAAAATAGAAGTTGAATTTTGCACAAATTACAAATTTTGTCCGAGTTAGCCAGTTAGGTGGATTTGTACTATTTTAGGTCAACTTGTGCAGTTGCTCATGTCAAATACAGTATATTGCATCTGGTAAATTAATGCTGCAAAAGGTCATGCATTTTGAAGTTTGTCAACTGAGCAACTTTGGGAAATTTCCTGATTTGGCCGTTGTCAGACACTGTAGCATATAATTCTTGTTGTACTGAAATTTAGAAAATTGAAAGAATGCTAAAGGAAGTGATGACAATCAATAGTACTTAGGTCTTTATGTCTGTCTGAAAATCACAAGTAAATCTAGATGTAAGTCAATCATGAGAAATTTTGTAATTAGGTGAAAGCTGAAACGCAATAAACCAGAAAATGAAAATTCTAAAGGCTGAATGCATAATATCAGGAAAATGGAATATGCTAACCTTATTCTGTACACGAAATTTCATTAATGTATATATGGGTTTCTATTGTACTGAAATTTGGAAATTGAAAGAGAGGATTTCATTAATGTGTACTAATAGAAATAGAACTGATAGCTGTAATTTAATCATTTCATATTAAAGTACATTCTGTGATTATTTTCCATGAGAAAGCTAACTTTTTTGTATCTGCTTAGCTGATATTAGGTCTCTAATTTTGCTCATTAGAATTGAATTTCTCAGTTGTTTGTTAAGTACTCAAAACTAAAATTTCCAGATTAAAGAATAAATTGAGTGCTAAGAAGTCGAAAATAAAAATGCAGGGTTTGTGGTAAGAAAGATACATACAATTCTCACACTTATCTTATGGTAAACTTTTGTTTCCTTCTCTTTGTAATAATTATGATAATATAAGTACTGTTTTGGTAATTTTGGTGTTTTTCTTATGCAGAAAAATGTAAGAGTCTGAAACAGCATGAAGGATGAAACTTCAGACTTATATATATGGCTAGGAGGGCTACTTTGATATTTTTGTCGAAATTTTGGTTACATAATGAAGATTGTAAAAGGTTGTAGATGAAAAATATGACTCAATCAGATTTAGTTTCATTGTTGTACTTAGTAGGATTTTGTACTTTTAATATGTACAAAATCATTGTTTTTGGATAGTCCAGAATCTTCTGAAAAAACAGTGATTTTGTATCTATCTAGAGGATGGTTCAAATGCCTCCATTTTTCATGCCTCCACATGCCT